>JAWZYU010000019.1:15268400-15432400 GCA_038380435.1 Ryuthela nishihirai | reverse complement strand
AGGAATGTTCTGCGTAGAAATTTAAAAGTAAGACATCATCTGCAAAACGCAGCAGTGGGCGAAAGCGAATACTCCACAATCGTTCGACGTTAGTGTAATGTTCAAAGCGAAACAGGCGAACTACAGCTGATCAGTTGCTCATGGATTTCAATGTAAGAAAGCGAGAGGTTAGTTTCGTCCAAAACTGTACGTCGAGAATTCCATAAAGCTGGATATCATAGTCGAGTAGCACTTCACAAGTCACTCATCACACCTGTCAGCGCATGTCGTCTTGTCCAGTGGTACAAAGAGCACAAGCAGTGGACACTTGAGCAGTGGAGGAATGTGATTGGTCAGACGAATCATCCTATACTCTGTTTCCGACAGATGGACGAGTGCATGTGTGTGACAATAGAAGGAAGCTTACAACTCTGATTAATTGTTTCGTACTGTTAAGGGTTCTGGCGGTTTTGTAATGCTACGGTCTAAGATGTCTACGGTTCCACATATCAGGGGATCCACTAGAAGAGAATTGCATTGTTACGGGATGCTTTCGTGTGGCATGGATTGGGTGCATTCATTCTGTTAGAATATTTTACAGTCCTGAGTGATCATCTTCATCCTTTGATACATCGCATCTACAGAGCCCATGTGGCTGCCCAGTTGTTTGAGGAACACGAGGCTGAACATTTGACTAGAAAGTGAACTTTTATTTGCCTTTTGCACACCAAAAGTCATATTTTCCCTTTTAATTATGTTAGATATTCAAGGAACGTATGGTTTTACATTGCAATGTTTCAGAAAGGCTCAAAATCGGTAGTATAATGTAGAAAAGTTTAGATGTGGTGAAAATTTGAAGAACGCAAAATGTTTAAGTTAGACTGTTTCATTTGTTTGTTGGATCAATTCTGTTGCACATTGGGCCAATTGACCATATCACGAGTAATTCAAAGGTTGGTCTGAAAGACTGCTACCGACCGAAAAGGATCTTCCCCTCAATTCGCTGAAGTAGGGAGTCTTTGAATGGTGATAAAAGAGCTTTAATCCTTGTTCAAAATCTCTGAAGAAGTTGTTCAATATTAATTTCAAATATTCAGCAATAAAATATATACTTAAATATTTTATTGTTTACTGCATTATTTATATTATCATTCATTGTGTTTTGGATTCCGTTTTTTTTTAATAATTATGACTATAAAAATTAGTGCCATAAAAAAACCAAGAAACGAAAGAAGCAAGCTGCTTTAATATGTGCTTAACTTTGGTAGGTAATTTTTCCGTTTCTGAAGCATTAGTTTTATTCTCAAAAATTTATGTTTCCTGAAATAAATGTCTTTTATATATATAAATACTTGTGACAGAAATTCAGTGATTGAAAGAAGAAATAAAAATCAAACTTACAGAGTTCACACAAGTTTTCAACTGCAAATTAAAAAAGAACTGTTATAATGATATTTATTCTAATCATGCTTTATCATTATAATAACATTTTAGAAACATTAAAAATTAAAATAATTGTGAATGCAATTTTTTTAATCGGGGAGAGAAAATGAGAGGGGGATATAAATAATATCCATCGTAATATTATAAACACGAAACTTCTGGATTATGCAGAGGCAATGCTCATTTCATAAATATGCCTGAGTGCAACACTGAACAAATTTATCACGCTTGTGAAACAAAAATACTTTATATAAAATAGAAGTGAAATTAATTGATAATTTTCTTTCAGAAAATGCATAAGTGCTACAGGACAGTTTTAACTTTGTAGAGCAGGATTTCCCGAATTTCATATAGCTGGGGAACAACCCGTTCACCAGCTGATTTTTCAGTACCATTTTTTGCGGCATAAAAGTATGAACAAGTTTGTATACAAAAAAATGAAAAAAAAAGCGAATAAATTTTCACTCTTTATTTAATAATGTAGCAGTAAGGCATTTATTATATGTGCACTTTATAACTTTCAAATAACCAAGAAGAAAATATGAAATATGCAGTGGGAACCAGTCTTATGTTCCCGCGTTCATGAATGTTAAAGCAATAAATAATAATAGGATCATCTACTAATTGCATATTTTCTAAGGATAGGTACCGGGGCTGTGGCATAGCCAACGATGTTGTATAGAATTAAGTTTTGCTCACTAGACATTTAATATTGATAATGTACAAATGCTACAGATATATATTTTCTTCGGAATTTACAAGCTTCATCATGCAAATGACATTTTTATTTTTCTGACACGATCGATTGCAGGCAGAGATCATTTATGGGTTTGTTAGTCACTACTAGTGGATAGAGATAAATTCGAGGTCACGACTAGAGAAAGAAAACAGGTTTTCTTAACGACTCTTGCACATAGAGTTACTGAGAGAAAGAATTTCCGATGTTTGCAAATATTTCGATTTCTTTAACTAACTGTTAGATTATACTGTTTTACGTAAATGAAATATGCTGTACCATGCTATTTGTAAGATCATTTTAATATGTAGGCCAACAAAATTCTGAAGAATGAATTAAGTTTTCTCAAGTGATTAGTAAGCCTTATTAATCTAGGAAGAGAAAAATGTATAAGATGTTCGAGATAGATAACGTAAAATCAGAAATAAGAAACAGATATATGATGTCCATTAGAGAGAATTGTTTTCTGATCTACATACGCAAAGTACAATTTAAAATCGTATATAAAGATAAATTTCTTTTAGATATTTCATTAATTTCGAAATTTCGGAATACAAACATTGTCATATAATTACTTTTAAAAACGCTATTTACTTAAGAAAATATAGCAGGTAAAAAGAAAAGTAAAACACAAAACATGTAAAATATATCCTTGAAATTCTCCAAACATCATAGTGTGAAAAAAAAAGAAAATTGATCAAGGATATTTAAAATTCTGGATGCATCGTAAGTTAAATAGCATATTATCTAAAGTAAATCGTGGATTCGTATCCCACACTGCTCAAGATAATTCTTCCTCTAAATTTGACATTGACATTAAACCAAGAACAATAGCTTCATTTTCAGTTGAAATAAAAAAGTCGCATGTTTTACATTCATTAAGTTATATATATAATCTTACAGTTATATGTTATGGATTGCAAGTTTTAAAATAAAAATTTTCTGAGATATTATAACAAATCAGATATTTCTTAATTATTTTCACTTTAAAAATTTAATGTGAGATATCGTCATGATCATCATCATCATCATCAAGCAGCCATCGGCTACGGAGGTCCAACCCAATTATGCAATTTAGTTCTCTAAACATATCTGTCCTGAGCTACAACTGTTGGCATATCTGTCCTGAGCTACATCTGGTCACTGTACACCAATTCTAACAAGGTCCTGTTTGACAATGTCTTCCCACTGAATCCTAGGTCTCTCCCTCTTTCTCAGGCATTTAGGCACACTGTCCATAACCCTATTCGCTAACCTATAGTTATGCATATGGGGAACATGGCCAAACCAACGGCGTCTCTCTCTCTGCACAATATGCCATTTAAAGAGGTTTCCGACTCCTTTGCCTAACCTCATTATTACTTACAAAGTTGAATCACCTAATGCTCAAAATAGCGTAAGCATCTAGAATCAAAAGCATCAAGTTTCCTGTTATCTTGTTTACAAAGCGCCGACGTTTCAGTATTATAATTAATCCTAGAAAGAACCAAACTATTATAAAGTTTAATTTTAGTCTTTAGGTGTATACACCTATTTCTCCACACTCTCCATAGATTCTTAAAAGTCCCGGCAATATATATATATATATCCCTATTATCGGTATAGCAATCCCTATTCGTCTATAATCTCATGCCGCATATCACCAGTATCTGTTACATAGCTCCTAAGATAATTAAACTGTGACACCTGCTCAAGACTGCAACCATTCAGATTAACTGAATCACAGCTTGCATGACCAATTTTCATCACTTAAGTTTTCTCTCTGTTTATAAACAAACCTACTCTACTACCAGTCTCATCAACAGCTCGAATAAAGAGTTCATCTCATCAGCATCATTTGTCAAAAGATCAAAATCATCAGCATAATGTAAATCAGAAATTCTCCTATCCACAGACCATTTAAGGCCAAAATCTTACAATTGAACTAAAGAGAAAAGGAGACAGAATGCACCCTTGTCGAACACCAGAAGTAATGGTAAACCAATTTCTACAAACTTTGCCAACTTTCACATATTACTCGGTATAATTATAGAAAGCTTTCATTATGTTAACTAACTGGTCAGTATGCCATACGATCTCACGATCAATCACAAATTATGACGATCAACAGAGTCAAAAGCATTTTTGAAATCTACAAAACTAGTAACCAAAGGTTTCTGAAAGTCTAAACATCTCTAAAGAATCTAAGTGAAAATATATAATATACAGCCCCCCCCTAATTGATCCTTTACACGTTTATTAAAGTCTTTGTAACGCTTTTTGTTAGGAGTACTAGGTATTGATTAAGTATATTCCTACAATTCTTTCTTTCCAAATCATCAGGCAATTGCCCAACATCCATATTCTTAACTCTATTAAGCACATCATGCAGAGAACGTTACCAAGAAGAGCGATCAGCTTTTTAAAAACTAGGGATAATAATAGCTTTGGTAAAATCCTTAGGAAAAAGGCCTTTATCATAAAAGATATTCAAAATTTCAGTCAGCCATGTAGTAACAGAAACATTCCCAGCTGTAAGCATTTTAAGAGTAATTTTATCTACCCTTAGGGATTTATGTATTTAAGTTTAGAAAAAGCCATAAGAACTTAAGACTGATATAGAGTCAACAATATATATTCACCTAAAAGTCCAACATTCCCATGGGCAGAAATTATGTTTCAACACTCCTTCTCTGGTAAAGAGCTTGCACACCATTTCGCCACAAATCTAACATTTTCCAAAAAACCTGACCATCTTCCTTCTGATAAAGATACTTTAACATCACCAAACCACATTCAATTTAAACCCCCTATACCTGTCTTGGAAATGGACTTCACATAAAATGAACTTGATTTTGCCATAAAAAAACTCAAAAACAACACAGCTTCTGGTCCTGACAAAATCTCTAATAAATATATAAAATTACGCCCGAAAAATTGGCTACTTTCACTCCTAAAAATATGTAATAATATCTGGGAAACTGGTTTAATTCCAACAGACTGCCTTCACTCATATATTTTTTTTATATTTAAACCAGGTAAAACAGCAAATAACTATTCAAACTACAGACCAATCTCACTAACTTCAAATATGTATAAACTATTTGAAAAACTTGTTCTTCGAAGACTCACATGATATATAGATCAACAAAATATTCTTACAACCTCCTTCTATGGCTTTAGAAAAAATCATTCAGCGAAGGACACAGTTTTTGCCTTTTTAAATGACATTTATATCAAGAAATCAAAACACATGTCAACCATTATAATTTTCCTTGACCTAAAATCAGCATTTGACTCCACATGGCTCAAGGGCCTCCTCTATGAACTTCAAAAAATTGGTATAAATGGAAAACCTTTTAGCTTCCTCTCAAACACCCTTCCTTCTAAGACATTCCAAACAAAATTCCACAAATACTATTCTGACCCCTACAAAATCCTAAATGGACTTCAACAAGACTCTATTCTTTTCCCTATACTCTTCAGCTTATACATTTAAAGCCTTTCTACAATACTTGACCCTGGAATTTCTTTTGCTTCATATGCAGATGATATTATAACTGGTCTTTAGGAAAAAACATCAAACAAATCTGCTCCCAACTGCAATCAAATTTAATCAAAATTAAAGACTACCTTAATAACTGGCATCTACAAATCAATTTAAGTAAAACTTTTCTAATCTCTTTCCTAACACGAAGAAAAAAGACTTTTCAAACATCAAAATAAATATCAATAATTAAAATATTCCCATTAAAAAACTTGCTCTTATCTAGGCATCAGAATAGACCATAACCTAATATGGACCCCATTTATCCAAAATGCAAAACTCAAAGCTGCAAAATTATTGAACTTCACCAAATGTCTAACTGGAACAAATTGGGGTACCTCCCAACATAACTTACTACAGTTTTAACTAAACTTAATAAGACCCAAAATTGAATATGGCTCCGAAATCCTATGTGTTATATCTGACAACAAATTCAAACACTTAAACACAATTCAAAACAAATTTATCAAACTCATTCTTGGACTTTACAAACACTCACCCTCTTTAGCACTTCTGGCTGAAACCTCTATTCCTACATTCCAAATCAGAACTCAACATTACTATTAAAATTAATAATGCGACTCCACTTAAAACATAATAATCATCCAATTCTAACCTCCCTCTTAAATAACAAATTAAAAGCCCCATATAAACAATGTCTTCAACACTTACCTATTTTCAAAATCATCTGTACAATTCACAACAAAGGAAATGTCTTTGTTAATGAACCCTACTGGTCTTTCAGTCAACCAGTCATACATGATACCATCCCTAATTTAATATCAAAATCTTCCCTCTCACCTTTATGCCAAAAATACCTAACTGACTCTTATCTTATTGTCATACCCATTATAAAAATTACTTTCCAATTTATAATGACGGCTCCTATGACCCAACCACCAAATCATCATCTGCTGCTTTTTATTCCCCAGAAAAAAAATCTTTTCAAACTTCAGATTTTATTTTCACACTCATATCCTCCATTCTGAACTCTATGCTCTTATATTCGCCATCAAATGGATAAATGACAACCTCACACACAAATGTCATTCTCTACTCTGACTCTAAATCAGCCCTCCAAACTCTGAAACAAGACTACTATTACACCTGCTACTCTGTCATACTTACTGATTTTTACTGCCTATTAACACAAAACACTATAAAACAAAACTCGGTAACACTACAATGAATTCCAAGCCACTGTGGAATAGATGGTAACTATTGGGCTGATTACTATGCAAAACTCTCTACCATTACCCCAAAACATCATTTCTTTGTAAACTTCAAAAATGAAACAAAAAACTTTGAAATTGATTCACTAAAAATTTTACCTAGTAAATGGTCCCATCTTCAGTCCCCATAGATTCTTCTTACAACCAGAAATCACCATATTAACTAATATAAAACTGCCCAGAAAACTGACCTCAACTTTCTTCGCCAAAGAATTGGTTTTGTTGGCCTAAAATTTTATTTAAACATAATAAAAAAGCAACTACAAACAAATGCTCAACTTGCAAAGTTCCTGAAACTATTCAACATGTCATCTTAAACTGCTCAAAATTCACACATGAAAGAGATATATTATTTAATAAATAAAAAAAAATTCATTACTGATTTTACTTTGCCAAACCTACTTGCCATTCCAACCTCTCAAACTCAAATAAAACGCCTACAAGAACTCTTTCGTTTCCTTTCTGAAACTAACTTGTTAGATAGACTTTAGTCTGTTGTTTCTTTTTTTTCACCTTATCAATTGTATATTTTTCTCTCAAATTCATATAGTTCAAAATTTTGTGTGGGTAGGAGGTACTTTTCACCAATGTCCAAGTAGCATGTAAGGTCTAAATAAATAAATAAATAGACAATAATGCATCTATCCTCATTACAAACAATGGGAGTAGAACCACATTGTTTAGAACGTCTCTGAAATGATCAGACAATCTAGATATAACAGATCCTCTTCTTTAATAACTTTACCTTGTTTATCCTTCAATCCCTGTATACCTGTCCGTTTTTTTCCGCACAAAAAACGTTAACTATCTGGTACAGCTCTCTGTTGTTACGCTGTCTAGCTGCTTCCTTGGTTTGTCAGCCAAGCCATCCAACCTAAAATTCTTATCAGTTGTTAACTAATCCTTTACATGTTTATTAAGCTCTTTGTAACGCTTTCTCTTAGGAGTAGTAAAGTATTGATTAAGTATGCTGTTCTTTCTTTCGAAAATAGGCTTCATATCTTATCACTCAAATAATTTGCCTCCTCTGCTCCATTTTACCTAAAAGAGTACTATTAGTTTCAAGAATAGCCTATTTAAAATGGTCCATTCTTCCTCAACTTCAGTAGTAAGCAAATCATGACTGTCATAACGACTAAGTAACCTATCATTGTAAGCTTTAGCTATAACTGGGTCTTTCAGAGCTTCAGAATAAAGGTAAATTTTTTAACCTTAACACAACACTTCTTAAGTTTAAGTTGCAAGACACTTTTAAAAAGGCAGTGGTCAGATCCAATTTCATCTCCCCTGGTATTCCTAACAGAACTAGCCCATTTACTGTTAATTAATATATAATCTGTCTTATTCTTATGCAGTACATCGGGTGAAACCCATATGTACCTATGTATGTCGCGGTGTTTGTAATTGGTGTTAATTATTCTCAAACCATTAAGTTTATTTACTTATAGGAGACGTTGTCCATTGTCATTTCCGTTACCAATACCAAAGGGACATATCACCCTTCTCTAAAGGTCAGAGTCAGTACCAACTTTAGCACTGAAGTCGCCTAGAACTAGGGTAATATGTCCTTTCTTGACAGAATTCAGAATATCCTGAAGTTATATGTAAAACCTATCTTTCTCATCCTCATCGGCATCTCAGTGGGGGCTTAATAACAGACAACTTTAAAGTCCTTAATGTTTGCCTGAAATGTTGCTGTAAGAAACCTTTCATTAATGCACTCATTTCCTAGAAGAGCATTATTAGCGTGTCTGTTGAGAAGCAAACATAGAAGCCTTGGAGATGCTTTCCATCCTCCCTCCCTGAAAAGAGAAATGTATGATTATTTTTAAGAATCTGACCTCTATCTGTCCATTTGGTCTTTTGCGGAATTATTGTGTGAAGACATTTAGAGAATAATCTCTGTGGAGAGTCCTCACATTCCAACTACCTATGGAGGAAAAATAGTTAGTAGGATGCTTAAAGAAAACTATGTTTACTGATCGAGGAAATACTGACAATATCAAATATCCCCCTAATCGTAGGCGTGGGGCAAAGACTTGCCCCCCTACTTCTAAAGGCTGAAGCCATGTACCTGGAAGATTTCCTCCAATGCAGGTTTGACGATGCCCTTAGAAGCAAGCGTTCAGGTATTTACGATGGCCTCTGCTCAAGATTATCTACCAGCTGATGAAACGGATCCTGTGAATCTATTCACTTGGAATTGTCAACCCACAAACACACATAACACATAGCGGAAGATTTTCCCCCAACAGAAGTCCACCAGCGCAACAAATTCAGGATCCATAATCAAGCTCAGAGACATTATTCCATTCCGGTTTGTGTATATAGTCAGTATCAGGACCCTGTATGGTTGACGACTCCTCAGCCAGATCAGTAAGCCATACTGATTTGGCAGCCCTCTCTCCTCTTCCGTTCCCTTCCACAAGTGAGTATCTCGTTTGAAAGGTACTAACGGTCTGCACCGCGAGAAGTCGAGGTTGGACTTTAGGTGCTAGTCCTGGCTGTTTCTGTGACTCACAGGGGATTGGTGCATAGCTCTCCTTCCGGTGACTACCTAGCTACCATTTACAGATTATGTATTTACACATATGATATTTCATTAAATCAGAATGACACCGAATACAAAATGGGCAAATATATTATTATTTGCTTTTATTTGTCATTCTAGTACGTTTTATGCTCATGCAGGATTATATTACAAAAATTTCGAATTATTTGTTTATTAGACCTTTTATTTATGATGCCGTAATCCGCAGGCAATTCTTGCACTTTTTCCTTTTTCAATATCATAAATCTAATATTAACGATGCCAAAATCACACGAGGAAAGATCGTGTTTGCTTTTTAAGTGATGGAATACATTCCCAGAATAGGGAAACTTTCTACAACGGGATAGAATCCAGAAAAAAATTAACTAATATACAGTAAGTCTTGGGTGTTCCTAAAAAATCATATAACAACGAAACTTGCATATACCACAATGCTAACTAGATGAAATAAACTAGATGAACAGAACCTAATACTTCGTCATATATATGTTACCTGCAAAGTGTGAAAAGCAGGCATTGTATAGAATGCCTAGGCATTCTATATAATGTGTGACGTTTTTAGGCAAAGTATGAAATGTCTGTTTTATTTTAATATTTTACATACTTTCCCTAGGCATTGTATAGAATACCTACGCATTATATAGAATGACAAATACTATATCGGCAAAGTATGAAAAAGGCTTTTATTGAAAAGATGCATGTGAAAATGTAAGAAGTACAAAATGTAAGATACGGAATTTTTCTACAAAAAGAGAAAAAGACCAGTGCTGAACTACTTGTTACTGCAAGGTAGACTGGAATGGCATTTTGAATTGCACTTAACTGCCTTTTTCATACAAAAGTACTTTCATGCACTTGGCATTCGGCACTTGGTCTTGCATGTACACCTCACGAACCCTTGGCCGCTCCCCGTGGACTGAGCGGGAGCGGCTGTCCCTTGTCGACGTCTGGGATAGGAACTCGCGCAGTGGCCCCCAAAGGTGCAGGAGGAAATTTTTGTCGGAATCCATTTTCATTTTTTGGCCTCTATTTCCAAATTCAATTTAGATCGAATTTTACCTTCGACAGCATTCTCAATATTGAAGCAAAGAGTGCAGAAAATATTAACATCATAACCTGTATAATGAATCTGTCTCCGGATTATAAAAAACGCCCCAAATGAGGTGAAGCCAAATGAGGACGAATCAGTAAAGTGTTTAATATTCGAAGTTTGCAATTCGAATTACTAGTTATCAAATCCATTTCAGTGGAGTTCCGAGATGCTTGTGATAAAAAATCTTTTGCGATATTAAACGTTTTTTGTTGACTTTTTTGAAACTGTTTTTTGACCTTAACTTTTTTTTCTATGACAGCTAGGGTTCTTAAACTTTAGGGTCCCATTGGGGCAACTCTCTTTTATACTCTTCCAACGCTAGTGGGCGCTTTTCCGACTGGAAGGGTGTCTTTTGAATGTCCAAAGTGACCAACTACGGCGCTCTTTTTTTACCGAAACTAGGGACTGGCGGATCTGGCAATCAGGCTGGGACTAAAGGGAACCCACGGGGGACATCTACTGGCCACTTCGGATTGGACTGAGTGCTCTGGCTCTCGGTTTGAGGCGAGCGTCGAAAGCATGTGAATCGCCTTGCGATATTAAACGTCACTGCCAGAAGTATTTTATATTTTGCCGATTTGCCTTTTGGCATTCTATACAATGCCTAGGAAATGTGTGAAATTCTAAGCGTTTTATACTTTGACGTCCCACTTTCGACATTCTATACAATGCCTAATTTCACACTTTGCCGGTAACATATATATTAAATTACAGTTCCCTAAGTATAGTTCTCTTTGAAATGGGTTTTGAAGTACTTCTAGCGTTATCTCTCTCAGCTGATGAACAATATTCTCTCCGTTTTGCGATACAGTGTTTTGGCAACAAACGTCTATCACTGTCTTCCAGAGCTTTTTTCCTCCGGCATTTGATACGATTGGCAAGAAAGTTTTAAGACCGTTGCCCTACTCCATACAATTCGGATATTATGCCCCGTGATTTTCCGCTGAATTCCATCGCCTCCGTTACGGATTCTCTTTCCCATCGCGCTCCAACGATGAGCCTTTTTCGAAATCGGTCAAATCAGAGTTTTTACCCATTTCGAACTTGACTTTGCTTTCCACTATACATTTACGGCATTTATACGACTTTGGAATGAACTGGAATTCCAACGTCATTAAAGAAAAAAAAAGGAACAAAGGGAGACTTACTGTACTTGTATATATAAATAACTTTATTAATAAAGATAATTAATGTTATAAGTCTTATATGTGCATATTATCTTTAAGCAAAATATATCAAGGGTTGAAAATCCGTTCTCTCTTTATACTAGGACTGATTTTCGTATTTGACCACTGACCATTTCTAAGTCTATGGGAAATGACATCGGTTTAAATTATTCTTACATCTTCGAACAATACGCTTCGGTCAGAATACGCATTATGATTTGCCTAAATATCTTAGTATATGAAGTACAGGCAAGGTAGGATTTATTCGACTCAAAGTATGCAATATTGGAAATGTAAAATATCGGTACTATCATTTATTTATTTGATTCTTGTCGATGTTGATCAACGTCGATGTCAACTGTAGAGGAAAAATTGCCTTGAGCCCGGTTTTTCCTCTAAAGCTTACACAAAGGTTGAACTAAGAGTGATACTTTCCTTGACAGTTGAACAAAAACGTCAAGGAATTTCTTCAAATTATTCAATTATATACTCAGAATGTACTTGCCATCTTCATGACATATTATACTTGTCATACGCTTCTTAAGGCCATGAGCAGCGGGTACAATAGCTTCATGAGATACAGAAAATTGTGTACTTTACGATGAAGCTTCATAACACCAGTTAGAAAAGATCTTGATCGGTGGCCGGTACTCAGTGGTCAGAGTACCTGACATGTTATCAGGATGTCGTGGGTTCGTATCTCACCCGGCTCAAGACAATTTTTGCTCTAAAATTGACATCGACGTTGAACTAAGAGTGATAGGTTCCTTGACAGTTGAAAACTAATAGAAAGCATGCCAAACAGAATTGGAGTTGTTGAAAGGATGTAAAGGTATGAACATAAAATGTTAACAAAATTTCAGTCACTTTTAAAATCATGCATTTTCCAAGAAAAAAAATGAAAATATTATCGGAGTTCTTAAAAAAAACATTTGAGACTAATAGTTTGTTTTCTGTTTAATCTAATAGAATTTAATTTGTCTACTATTTAATCGCTTTCGGCCTTAACTGGCTAGTGGTTAAGATAGCTAGCGACTGTTTCAGCAAGACAAACTTTGTGTGCTGTTGTTAGCTCTAAGTAAGGCAATGACTTCGGTGTTAATAAGGCATGTCCTTGTATGAGAAAATCTGTAAAAGCTAGGAGTACCTTCTACGATTCTTTGTTTTATATGTCGCAAAAATGTTTTTGTACATGGGAGTCTCTTAGAACCCATCTCTGTTCGGTAAACGTAGCAGTGCGTAAATTTCATTCGTAATTAATGTATATGCGATATAAAATAGAGAAACATTGCTGATTACAAATACTTATTGCAGGTGAATTATTAATTATTTTTTCTAGCATTATTTTACCATTTTCAGAACTGTTACTTACCACTGTTGGATAGATTTTATTAGGACACAAAAAGCATGATGGCTAGAAAAGAAAGGAATATGTTAAAGGAGAAATTAAAAAATTAAAATTTCATTCTGAAATTATGACAGTTAGCATGAATATTATGTCAGTGCAAATTAATTAAAAATATGTAAAAGGCGAGTCATTTATTTTCAGTTAAATATGGAAGGTTCAAAACAGAGCTTCCACATTAAAAGACGTTATAAATATTAGTATAGGCTAAAACTGAAGACTAAAGTGAGTAACATTTCACAGAATGCTATCTAAAACAGAGTAGTATTTAGGAATTTTATTTAAATTGCGTAAAAGCTAATATTATCCAAGCTATGTCCCAAGCAAGTGATTTCGCAAAGTGCTGCCTGAAAACGAGTGGCGTTTCTCAAAGTGTTGCCTAAATCAGAGTAAACTTTAAGAAGTGATATTACAGGACAGCATTACACAAAGAAATGCCTAAAAATCGGATATTATTACAGAAAGTAATGCCTAAAAATCGGATATTATTACAGAAAGTAATGCCTAAAAACAAGTACTGTAGAAAGTAATGAGTTAGAAAGAGTAGTGTTATGAAAAGTAAAGTCTAGAAGTGGGTAGCATTACGCAAAGTAATGGCTAGAAGCGGTTAATATTACGGAAAGTAATGGCTAGTAACACGTAATACTGTGAAAAGTAATACCTAGGAACTATAATATTAAGGAAAGTAAAACCCAGAATTATAATATTAAAGAAAGTAATACCTAGATGCTATAGTATTAAGGAAAGTAATACCTAGAAGCTAGAGTATTATGGAAGTAATACCTAGAATTTAGAGTATTAAGGAAAGTAATACTTAGATAAATAGTGTTAAGAAAAGTAACAGCTAGAAGTGGCAATGTTAAGGAAAATAATGTCTTGAGTTTTAAGAAATATAGTAAGCCTATAGTATTAAGAAAGTAATGCCTTGAGGAGATAGTATTAAGGAAAGTAATGTCTAGATGGATAGTGTTAAGAAAAGCAGTAGCTAGTAGCTGCAATTTAAGGAAAGTAATGCCTAGAAGAGGTAGTATTAAAGAAAGTAATGCCTAGATGCGAAAGTATTAAGAAAAGTAATGATTAGAAGCAGTAGGATTAAGGAAAGTAATGGTTGGAATATGTAGCATTAAGGAAAATAATAACTGGAAGTGAGTAGTATTGGGGAAAATAATGTTAAAAATGTTAGAAATGTTTAGAAACAGTTCGTATTGTGAAATATAAGGCATAGAAGCAGGTAGTAATACAGAAGGTAAGACACAGAAGCAGGTAGTAATACAGAAGGTAAGACATAGAAGCAGGTAGTGTTGTGCAATATAATGCATACAAACAAGTAGTATTAATAATGTGGGGTTGTGCCGAAAAACAACAGCTAGAAGTGTGTTGTATTGCTGAAAGTGATGGCTGGAAGCATGTGGTATGACGCAAAGTGATGCCGGCAACGTCTGGTATTATGCGAAGAGGTGCCCAAAGAATATGGTATTATGCATAGCAGTGGTGCTTGCGAATTGCCCTGAAGTGGCCAATTTCTGTGGTATTACATGGTATAGTACCTGAAACCATGTGGTATTTTGTGTATGCGAAGGTGGGAAGCTTTCGTATTGTACTGAAAGTGATGCATATTTCCGTGTGGTATTGCGGAAAATTAATTTCTCTGCTTAGGTAGTAATTTTTTAAGTAATTGATAAAGGTAGGTGGAGAAGTATCTCAAAGTGATGCTTGAAAGTAAGTTGTTTCTGCAAAGTAATGCCTAATAGTGAGTAGCTGATCGCAGAGCAATGCCTAAAAGTGAATAGTTGTTCACAGAGCAATGCTTAAAAGTGAATAGTTTTACGCAAAATAATGAATAAAAACACAGAAGAACAGTTAAAAGTAAATATTATTTCACAAACTAATGATTTAATGCGAATGGAATTCCAGAACCAATATTTAAATGCGAATAATGACTAATGATGACTCCTATTTCCCAAAGATCTGCCATAGTTTCAATAAAACTAAATATGCGTGATGATTTAATTCTTCTATAACACTCACTGTATACTGTAAAAAAATAACGTTGTTATCTTACAGCAGTTTATGATGGCAGCTAGGTTAGCACCATTTTATGGCGTAAAGTAACACTGTATTTTGCTTGTAAGGTTACATTCAAAAAGTGTAATCTAACACGAGAAATAAGTTTAAAGTAACATTCTATTTTGGTCTAACCATATACTAGAAAAATGAAATCCTAACATCACGAAAGTAAGTAACAGATTTTTATATTTTATCTAACATCACGAAAGTGAGTAATAGATCTTTATATTTTATCTAACATCACGAAAGTGAGTAATAGATCTTTATATTTTATCTAACATCACGAAAGTGAGTAATAGATCTTTATATTTTATCTAACATCACGAAAGTGAGTAATGGATCTTTATAATTTACATAACACCAGAAACTGTCATAAGGACGAGAGTTTAATTTTAAAAGCGAAACGTAATACCAGCAAGTATCAAACTATAACCTTTACGTTATTGCTGTTGCTTAACGTTGTCTTGTCTTAAAGTAATGCCTAAAACATATTGGTGTAAGGTCACAACATATACTGGTGTAGCATTACAACCGCAATATATGCGGTTGGACATACTACAGTGCGTATGTGCATTTGCTGTCAAATTGCTCTACTTGAACCAGTAACATTATTGAGATGCTGTTTGACTTATTCTAAACGATTAAGCATGATTTATTTTACACAAATCATAACATTATATTTAAATCGTTAAGAAAATATTTTTAATATCTTACGGTATAATTTTTTGGGTTTACTGAATATATGCAGACTCGGCACACTGTTGGCTTTTCTGGATGGGGAAATAGATTCTGAAAAAGAAAAATAACTTTTATATTTTTACATTTTTTTCGCAGTATCTTTCCTTTTGATCTTGGATTTTCATAAACCAAAACAATGCATTCATTTTTTGAAATAAAATATTATTAACATTTAAAATTCGTGTTAATGTTTAACAAGAAAAAATTACCCCTTTGACTTCTATCATTATACCGGTACGTTTGGTGGAGACTCTCAGTCGCTAGCGTGCCTAATTTGTGCGAAAAATTCGCTAGCGTGCCTAATTTGTGTTAAATTGTGCGAAACTACAATTTACTGCGTAACCTTTGAGACTCAAGGCCTTTGCAGTCTAAACTGACGTCACATCCTATGGATCCACAGTGCATCCTGCGCACGTAGTTCTATCGTAGCAAATCGAGCATTTACTTTTTTTTATAAGATCGGGACGGCATTTTTGTGTAGCACTGTGCTCCAAAACTGATTGACATGGTATTATTATATGGTATATATGTACATTAGAGTAATATTTCTATGTCAAACCTTAAAATAAGGAAGACGTTGAAACTAAAATAGATCTTGTTTTGTAATTGTGCTAAATTGATGACTCAAAATGCAGATAATCGTCGTTTAACGTTCTCTGAACATGTAGAACGATATATAAATTACCAGGAGCGTCATAATCGGTTGCACGTATAATTACAATGACACAATATGTTTAAAAATAAAGTTAAATGCAAATAATTACTCGGTTACATATTAACAAAAATAAAATCATTTCCTTCACATATTTTTCGCGATAAATGCTGTCAATAACTGATCCAGTTGTTTGTACCATTATTGATATTGTACGATTATATTAATCGTGACATATAAATTGTTATGGAAAATTAGTGTGTTTTATTAAAAAAAGAAAAAAAAAATTATTCAGAACAATTTTATTGGCAAATGTGAACTAAAAATTAATGATATACTGTAATAGCTTTAGCTGTAACAATTTCAGTTAGTTATGATTTAATTTCAATACTTTTTCTTAGTGATTAGACTGAATTAATAGGAATATTGAGCTGTATTTTTTTCTGAACTCTCATTAAATTTGAATAATATTTGGACATGGATACAGCCTTCCGATGGAATACATATTCAAAAACTAGCAGGAAAAGTGCATCTAAACTTTAGAAACTACAATTTACGGCAAGCACACACATACATATATATTTTGGTTTACAAAGCTACCTTTAAATCAATGACTAAAGATTTGACAATAAATCGCTCAACTAACCTCCCAAATGTAAAGAAAATAGTCTCTAATCAATCTTCGATTGTTAAAAAAATAATTCTATGCATCCTGGTAAAGAAAGATTAAATCATTTAGGCATACATCTTTCCAGATATAAGCCAGTGGTGTAAGACCACTAAACTAACAGACTCTGCCTTTTTTTTCACTAATACAACTTATTAGTTTAGTGGTCTTAGAACACTGTGGCATGTACCTGGAGAGATATGGTTCAAATCCTACATGACAGAAAAACTGTTTGTCACAAAACTATTAATATCAAAGCCAACAGTTAATTCTGTCGATACTATTTATTGAGGGTAGACAACTTTCTCTTTTTGGCACTAAGACATTTTTTCTTATTTCCTAAATTGTCTAACAAATAATAATTTTTCATCTTTCAAAAATTGTTTAAAAATACATTTGTTGAACACCAGATAATAATTAAAGTTAATAATCCCGCCAACAAACACACAAGCAGCTACGGGGTGTCAAGATGCCAGATCGACGAATGCTGACTTCAGAACGTGTGACGTCACCAGTGAAAAGGCTTTGAGTCTCGATGGTTACGGCCAGGCTCGTACTTTGCATTTCTAGGTTTGAGTCGCACTTGCGCTAGCATTGAGATTTACGTCCGCTAAACCCCAATACTGTTTTCGGTAAGAAATGGGACACCAATGTGCTTGAAAGGCCGCCGTCCATTGGATGGGACATAAAGCTCTGGCTCGGTGCACATTAAAGAACACGCTGGATGGCTTTAACAGAGGTTTTCATTTGCCTCCTAACAGTTATCCAGTCCTTCCCCGAGTTTCTCTGAGCCCTTGGGGCCCTTGTGACCTGCCATTTACGCTATTGTGTGCAAAAAAAGTGCAGCAAGTAAGTAAATAAAGAAAAGCATTCCGCATATTAACTGCTTTACTTACCGTAAAGAAAAACGCTGACGTAGCGGTAAGAAAGCATAAAAGAATGACTAGTTTTTCCATTTCTATTCTTCAGAGTTTTTACCCTGTAAAACAAATAGAAAATTAACATTTTTTTTTAATATACAATAAACATGCGAAACATACTTAGCTAATTAAGTTCAGGGATGTTTTAACAAGTTCTGCAGACCCGTGACACCTTAGGTTTTTGAGGCCCCCTCCTGCTACCAGAAATAATTCTTAATTAATGAATAAATAAGTAAATTAATGAAAAATATTAATGATATTGATTTAGTTATGTAATTTTCTTTTTCTCTTTTTCCTATTATACTTTTTAAGACACTTGTATGCCTCTTAATACACTTTATAACCAAATAAGGGTGAAATAACTCGCAGCCTCTATTGCTAATATCTGATTCGGATACATCAATTTATAAAGGTTTCGTAAATTTATTTCATTTTTGCTTATTCCAAAGTTTGTATAAGTTGGGGGAAAATATTAATTTCTATATAAAATTTATCCTGCTAGGTCTTGTCAGCTAACCCCCCCCCCCCTAAGCAGACACACACACACACACACACACCCTCTTTCTTGGGGCCCGGGCCTGATTCCCTAAGCCTCTACCTTAATCTGGCCCTGATTAAGTTAATCTAAGTAATAAATACTAACTTATATTGTTAAGGTTTTCACTTTGGAACCCATAAGTTATGCCCTAGCAACCATTTTCATTAAGCCGAAAATGTTTGAAAAATGGTACTCGAATTGTAGAAAATTATGCAATTAAAAATTCAACTACAGTATAATTAGCAATGAAAGTGAATCAATCAGTATGATGTACCAATAAAAGGCTACCTTATGATAAGCGTTCCTGTGGGAAGCTACATTTTATAAGGCAAATTAATAACTCCGTAATAATTTTAATGAAGGTTGTGTTAATTTTTTGGTGTTTATAGATCGTATTAGTCATGCCGATTACATATATGTCAATTGTTTGTACTTGGCATCCACTAATCGTACTATAATAATGATATTAATATTTATATAGAGCATTATATTAATATATTCCACATGTCATAATGCATATACAGGGTGGTTGTAAAATAAGTTTCTCTGTCCCGGAATCTGTGGAGCTGTGACGAACTGAGAGAGCTGAGCAAAAATTGGCAGGTAGCTTTATGAGAACATGCGGAGGCGATTTACCAAAAAGAGAAAAAATAGTTACAACTGGCGCCACCAAGGGAGGGGGGAACGTGAGCTTCAAGCATTCTAAAAGCATTTGTTTTCGCAATGTTTCCGATGCAAAAAACGACATAAAAAATGGAAAACCTGCGCTGTTAATTAAAAACAAAAGGCTCATGTAAAATCCCAATCATTAATCAAACTACAACCCTTAATAAAGCATACATAGGAAAAAACACAACGCTCATGTGAAAAAAGATTCTCCAAGCATAAAAGAGATACTTAAAATAAGAAAGAAACTACTGTAATAACAAAAATTATGGCATATCAAGATGCAGTACCAGAATTTCAAAATGAAGAAATGCTAGCAAACCCACGAACTGAATATCAACTTAATCTCTCAGAAATATATGCCATTTCCAAAATAGAAATAATTGCTGTAATGAAGAAATAATACCTCCCCCATACCCCTGCAAATTATTAGTACACAATGAAAAAGACAAACCCTAAAAAAGATCGACTCGTCCACGGCCAAAATTACCCAGCAGTCACCTGCATACACGAAACCCTTTAAATACAGATGATATGAAAAAATCTCCGCCTTTCGCCAAACCATCCTGAGGAAGGTATCATGGATGCCGAAACATGTAGAATAATATGACATCAAAATTTTATTTTGCTTATTTTTAAAAGTTTTTAAACGATTGTGATCATCTCTACAGCACATATTGAAATCTATAGTATTGCTTTTGGATGAAAAGTGCAATGTTAAAGGGTTTTGAGGTAAACACCCCATTCGGGCGAGAGAATGTCGTCCTACAAAATAAGATATGGAAATATGCCTACTGAACTTTTAGGGATTTTTAATTATGTTAAACAGTTATAGAGCGCTTTTTTTTTCGAAAAAAATTACCTGAATTGCTTCAATGAAGACCTCTATCTATAAGTAATGAGTTTTGACAATTGATATTTTAGGATCCACGTTATGTGAAGCTCCTTACTCCCTATCTTCACTTTATGTAGTTGATATTACCGATTTTATTCAGCAAAAAGACATGCTAACTTATCGTATAATAAGTAGCGTCTTTGCTAATATGGAAGGGTTATCACAACTAGGCCTGACAATAGCGGAGCGAAAACAGTGATAACTTTCACTTCTGAATATGCCACAAAACCGAAATAGCCATATCACAGATGATTGCATCTTAGTTTTTTTCTAGTTGTTAGAAGAGAACCGATTTATAAAAAAAAAAAATTGGCAACGTACGAAAGATGGACACAATTTCTGTCTGGTATGGACTTGGCCATACAGCCCATTGTGTGAGAAAAAATGCTACTCAGAGGTAAAATAACCTAGGACAAAATGTTGCTAAACAGAAGCAAAAATATCATGCTGTGGTTGATCACCAGAAAACTGAGAGGAAAATATTCTCCTTTGATTGCTTTGATTGATCCTTTTGATTTGCGATTTATGTTGCAGAAAAAGGTTTCTTGTATTAAAATGAGCATTCATACAAAATTCAAAGCATTTTAACGAGGCAGAAAACTAGGCTTTGCTATATTTCTTACGAAGGTTTTAAAACTTATTAATGGTCTGCAATATGCTTCAGACATAACTAAATCGAGTAGCTATCAGAAATCTTCACCAAGACATTTTTGATAATTGGAGTTTCTACATGAACTGCGGGTAAATTCGTTTTAACAAATAGATTAATTAGGTTAAAAATATTTAATATTTATTAATGACAAATCTAAATATTGATTGATGAATTCATTAGGTATAAAAGCAGTGGAAATATTCAAATTCGAACCTACAATTTCTGAAATGAGCATTTTGTTAGAGAATTGTTATTGATAACAAATTATGAATCTGAATCACATCTATCTAAATCCCTATTTTTAAAAATATACTTTCAATATTTAAAAATTAAGGTAGCTGGGATATTTGACAATAGCAGGTCATTCTACAAAAATGGATTGAAAATTTTCAATAATGGAGATGATAATTATGCGAAATGCAAAAATATAATAAAAAAGCTTTATGCATATCACAAAATTTAATCGAAGAGTTATTGCTTTCATTTTAACCTGTTTCGGTTAATATTTTGACATTTATTTTAATTAATTGAATATTGTAGCTTCCAAAACTCTTTACATACTAAACAAGTATTGATGAAAATTGATATGTAGATAAATTTCATTGATATATGGGGCGGGGTGGCTCACTCGGTAGCATGACAAGCTCGTAATCTGCAGGTCCCAGGTTCGATTCCTTTCTGAACCAGTGTTGAGATTTATCTCCCAAAAACTCCCCGCCCTGCTTTTGGTTAGTAGGAAGCACCGATGGGCTTGGAAAGGCTTCCGTCCGTCGGATGTGACGTAAAACCGCTTGTCAGAGAGCCATAGTCTGTGCATGTTAAAGAACATGCTTGATGGCCTTGACGGAGGTTTCATCTGTCTCTAAATAGCTGTTTGGGTTCCTTGCCCCCAACTTTCTTGGGGTCCTTGTGAACTGGCCTTTTAGCCCGTTGTGTGCAAAAAATGTCGCTCAGAGGTAAAGACACCCACTGATATCTTTTATTTATCTTCCGCCTCTATTTTTCCATTTGTTTATTTTTTTAATAAACTGCATATTTAAGAAGATGTTAAGCGCATTTACACTTCCTATCCAAATTATTATGAACATGAAACATACATGAAACATAACTATGAAACATACCAATGTTGCAATACTTATTTAAGTAAGTATTCTACGTCATTATGAGGTCTTTTGAAATACATAAATTCATGGTGTAAAGCAAAGTCATGTGTAATGTGGGCAAAAAGGCTGATCTGACTCACTTCGAAAAGGAGCTCATCGTTGGAGCGCGATGGGCAGGAGCATGCGCAACGGAGATGATGGAACTCAGCCGAAATTTCACGGGCACACTTTCCCTAGTACATGGAGAATTACAACGCTCTCACATAACATCCACCAATCATGAAACATGTGGAAGGAAAAAGACTGAAAGTCATGGACAGGCATTTATAAGCACGAACTGTATAGCAAAACAGAGCTGCTACAGTTCATCATGAGAGACGACCGCTAGCAATTCTTCAAATCCCATTTTAGCCAGAACTAGAGCGTAGAGAAATGAAAATTTTGAAATTTCGGAACTGTACCATGATACAAATGACGAAGTATTAGGCACGTGTTCATAATAATTTGGCTAGGCAGTGTAAGCACCATTGACATAGAATGAAAGTTCGCTAACCGTTTTGTAGGATTCTGTACAAATATCTAATTATATCAGTCACGACATTTTATGACGCTTATTTAAGCTGAATGTATCCAAATACAAATATTTTTTTTTCTCCTTCGTCCAAAATTAATATTTCTGCTTTAGATATATCAGCCAGTTCGCACCGGTTCGTGCGAACCTGTTTCTACAATTTCCCAAGTTCGCCGGACCGGTCCTAAATTCTTTCGGATAGGTTGCTGCTATTCACGATCCGGGTTCGCAATAATTGCTCGCGCTATTCCACGGATTAATTATTGCCCAAATCCCAATTTCAATAAAAAAAATTTGGTTTTTATTTTTCATTATGAGAGGGCGGTAAGTGAGAGAGAACAGGTTGCTAAAATTCTGAATTACACTATTGCATAATATTGCATATATACCTTTCTTTTCCATGTTGTCTATTCTCTCAAACACACGAATGCTCTAACATATAGTAAGGATATAAATCAATTCACATCCAATCTTTTGTGGGTAATGAAAGTGAAACTAATTAGAATAGCTAAGAACCAATCCATTATTATTATTATAAGAATAATATTTTTCAAATCGGAATCAAATTGATATCAAGAATAATAAATATTAAGAAGAAATGCGAAAAATTAGAAATGAGCTATGTTATTTGTATTTAACTGTGCTCTTAATTGAAGTTCATACTGTTAGTGCATTTTTCATCTCATGGAACTCATTCAGAGTTTAGAGAGCGAATGTCGGAAAAAATTAGTTTCTTGGAGGCATTTAGAAATAGTTTTTAGTACTCTTTAACCAAAAAGGAAGCACATCAATTAGATAAGAGACTCTCTCGTCATAAAACCCGAAAGATTTAGTCATTGCTACTGACATACAGGGCAAAACTGAAACAACATATAGGCCCGGGAAATTAAACATAAACAGTCGGCATATATATCCCCAAGGAAAAAAAAAGGTTATATGCAAAATGTTTTCTTTGATCGATGGCTACGGTCCACTGTGAAATTCCCGGTACCTTTATAGCCTTTATAACCCTGCTATCATGTACATTATTGCTTATGTTACGTCCTGAGCTGTCACTTTTCAAAATGTGTGTCATCTTAAGTGCCATTAAGAGCATTGATGATACCACATTTTTTGAAATATTTGACACCTTTATCGTATTCGCTAAGAGACAGAAATTTTCAGCCATTGACCCACCTGTTTAATATTTGAGAAAGATCCCTCTACATTAATGAATCTCAGTTGTTTTGTGTATTGTTTCTTACACCTTCGGAACAGAAGATGCGGGATAGTTTTAAGCACCATTTTCAAGACAAAAGGTTTATGATGCGGTGAATATAGTAATTTATTTCGTTAACCCATGCATGTAAAAAATTCATGGTTTAAATCAGGGTTTGTTAATTTGTCGATCGTGATATGAAAAACAAAATGTTTCAAAACGATTATTCACAAGCCTTTCTGCCGAAAACTGAACTACACTGCCTTACAAAAATATTATACAATTCCATGTCATGTCAATGGAAAGACAAATTTGAATCTCAATGTTGTGAAAAGTAAACTTTTAATTGTAATGAGACTAAAGGTAGATTCCAGATCACAATCAAGTGTATCTGCATCTTCGATTTCAGCAATATTTATTCGGTATTTAAAGAGTTATAGAAGTTGAAAAATCCCAACGTAGCTTTCCTTAAAATAGTTCATCAAAACTGAGGAAAACTGAGAGAGTTTTCAGACGAACTTTGAAATATACACTTATTTTATAAATGATTTCATATATTCATTATTTCTTGTATTATGAATGGCTTTAGAGATAAATTCTTATAACTGATAATGTTTGCCGCTAAAGAGTCTAGCTACTAAAAATTCTTTAAACATTGAATGAATATTGCTGATATTCAAGATTTCGATCGATGTGATTCAGATCTTTAATTCATCTTCAGTCTCATTCCCATAAAAAGTTTATTTTTCAAGATATTGGGGTTTTAATTTGTCATTCCATTGATATAACACGGAATTCTCTAATTTCGGTAGGAAGTGTACTTTGCATACTTTGCAATAAAGTAATCATAATCTCACCTTACTATTACTGAATTGGGGCGGGGTGGCTCAGTCTGCAGCGTACCAGGCTCATAATTTGCAGGTCGAGGTCCTTGTGATCTGGCCGTTTAGCCCATTGTGAGCAAAAAAAGCTCCATTCAGAGGTAAAACAACCTATTTCAGAATATTTATAAACTTCACTAAAATGTATAAGAAATATTACCCACAGAAAAACTTCACAATCACTTATTTCAACTTTATAAAATTAAAAGAAAATACTATACGAAAATTCACGTTCCCAATCCCAGATGCATAACATTGATTCCGACTCCAAATCTAATTAAAAAATCCCCCCATGAGAAATTACAAATCAATGGGGTACGTTATCTGCTAGGGCAACTGCTGCTGTATCATAATGAAGTAGTTGGAAAACTCAGCTACCTTACCAAAAGCATAATCTCACTGATCGTTGCAATCTTCAGCAACTGCTACAGGAAAAATTTTACTATATCTCCTTTCCTATGAAAACCTAGATTACGGTTCAGGTGTTCCGCTACTGAAGTGAACAATAAGACAGGTTCAAAGAGTTCGAAAGGAAAACGACTGTCTTATACGGGTAACAAAGAACGTAATAAGAAAACCAGAGCATTTCAGCCATCCCTAAAGAAACTCATCAGACTCAAGGAGGCAGAAGGTAAATTGTCCGGGACTGATCTCCAATATATGAGCGTCCTCTTCATACGATTCCCAGAATTTAACCAAAATTGAAATTTCAGAGCTCTGATATTTAAAGTGTGTACTCCAATTTGGTCACAAATTGATCTGGCGAATTGTTCTGGACAATTTATGTTAAGGTGCTGTAAGAAATTGGTAAATCAACTCACCGAAAAACCTTATCTGTAATCAGTGAAGATTCGGAACTTTAGGACGCCCTTTTTTGAATCTTTACACGAGATGTTGGGAATCTGTGATTCAGCAGGATGCTTTTATAGGTAAATACAATAAGAAAAGTCAGGAAAGTACGAGTGGTAAATAGTGTCGTGACTACGCCACTCAGGATTAATGGTTCCTGTGTCCTTGACTCATCATTGCTGATGTTTGGCCATGAAAGAATAGAGAGCTGCCATTTGATTACGAAATGGTTCTTCGACAATTCCCGAAAGCACACTGAACGTTTTTTTGAAGGCGAAAGCTGTACTTCACTTCCGATTCTGCAACGATGGAAAAAGCAACTTTTCCTGCTGTCTTTCGCGTCAGACTTGGAATTTAAAGAATTAAGCATTAGTTTGTGAAATACACACACTTTTTTTTTCCTTTTTGCTCACATTCCAATGCATTTATAGTTTTCATAAATTGGTCTAGGTCAGTAATTCCTAAAGAGGTGTTTGAAAAATCTGTAGAAGCGTTTTCTTGAGTTTTTCTGTGGAAGTACAGGGTGTACCATCTAAAACGCAACAAATACTGTGTACCATATATTTTCCAATTTTCCTGTGATTTATAAATGTAATAAACAGGTTTCAGTGCAATTACGGCAGATGCTGAAAATGACCACCACCATCTGGAAACTACACTGTTATGCTGTTTCTTGTAACTTTTCAAAAAGTTTCTTTCGTCAGTCTGTTCAGTGTTATGTTTAAATTCCTCCAGACGTCATTGGTTATTGCGATAGACTATTTGTTTAAGATATTGCCACAGAAAAAGTCAGATGGTGGGAGGTCTGGACAGCACATAGTCTTACCAAAGAGTACTTCAAGAAAGCCGTTGTTGTGTTCCCACTATGTGCAGTCCCCCCATCGTGCTGAAACCCAGTATTGCTACCAGGTTTCCCATCATTGTTTAAAGAGCTCTGCTCTTTGGATTGCGTTTTAAATGATGCAATTATAGATTAAAAAGAATATTGTATACTCCATACATTAACATATCCTTCAAAGAAAGGAGGTGCTTTCAGTTCTCACCAGAGACCTCAGAGTAAACAATAACAGCAACAATTAAGATTTTCATAACAACAGCAACAATGTAATTTTATAATTCTGTTTTAAATTCAGCAGTACGAACTCTTTCATTACTGAAGTCGTTTCCTAAAAGAGCATCTATGATGTTATGGATGAGAAGTAGGGCCATGGCCTGCATAAAGGTAATGGTAGAAAAATGGAAACATCAAGGTTTGCCTCCAGTTTATGTTGAGCCGCGTCGTTTACATGCTACTGACGAGGGCATTGAAACATGCAAATGACATCCCAGCATACTTAGCTTCATATCTATAAGGCAAACCCGGCGTAATTGCATGAAATTATTACTACCATATCGTCGAGAGAAGAGCTTAGCGATTTCAAAAGGGGGCATGATTGTTGGATTGCGTTTTAAATGGTACAACATATATATTAAAAAGCAACAATTTCCAAGGTCATGTCTGCATGGATATCTATAACGAAGACTTCATCTACGAAAGGCAATGGTGGTCGAAAGCGCATACTCCAGAATCTTTCGACGTTAGTGCGATGTGTAAAACGAAACAGGCGAGCTACAGATGATCAGTTGTGCACGGATTTCAATGTAGGATGAGAGAGGCCAGTTTCGTCATAAATAGTACGTCGAGAACTTTATATAGCTGGATAGCACGATCGAGTTGCAGTTTACAAGCCATTCATCACACCCGTCAATGCATGTCGTCCTGTCCAGTGGTACAAAGAGCACAAGCGCTGGAGTCTTGAGCAGTGGAGGGATGTGATGTGGTGTGACGAATCATCCTACACTTTGTCCGAGAAATGGACGTGCAGGTCCACCCGAAGGAAGCTTACAACTCTGATTGCTTGTTTGCTACTGTTAAATGTTCTGATTGTTCTGTAATAGTGTGAGGTGCTTTCTCCTGGCATGATTTGGGTGCACTCATTCCATTAGAAGGCAAGTTTTATGCCTATCGCTATTTGAAAGTCCCGAATGATTATCTTCATCCTGGTACAGGAAGAGAGATCTGTCTTTCAGGTTGAAAATTGTGCCATACACAGAGCATATGTGGTTACCCAGTAGTTTGAGGAGCATGGGATTGAACTCTTTTAATATACCGTGGCCCCTGCAATCACCAGATATCAACCCATTGGAAAATTATGGGAACTTCTGTAACGATGTTTCAGGCCAGTGTTTTCCAGCTCCATCGAATAAGCTGGATTTAATAATGTTTCTTGTGGATGAATGGTGTCCTATCCCTCTGTTGACTTTCAGACACTGGTACACTCTATGGCACGACGTATACAGGCTGAACTGGACTCACGTGGCGATCCAATACCGTATTAGGGATTTTGCAACGCTGTTCCCATTTTTTTGTCCATTATCAGGATGTGTTTTGTCTTCTCCATCTGAAAAGAGAGATTTAGGATTATTTTTAAGTATCTGACGTTTACCCAGAATATCTCGGTTATAACAATGGAATTCTTATGTGAAAAAATCAAGAGAATAATATCTATGAAGAGTCTTCACATTCCAGATACTTGTTACAAGATACTTGTTACAAGAAATGCTCAGTAGAAATCTTAAAGAAACTAATTTTATTAAGATAGGTAGGTCCCAAAATATCAAACAGATTCTCAGTCGCTGGCATGGGGCAAAGACCCGTCACTTCACTGCTAAAGGTATAAGCCACCAATGACAGTAGGAACTTGTCGTGTGCCTATAATTTATCTTATATTATCTATTGTTATTCTATAATCTATGTTATAAGTGTATTTCAGAAGTATCTTAAATGGGATTGTTGCTCATTAATCGTCATTCCAGCCAAGCTGGGCAGTTTTCCATATGCTCGGAAAGCGAGTGCCGGCAAATGGCTTTATGATATCGGCATCACTAGCGGGAGTGGTAAGGGTGCGATTCACCAAGAAGAGAGAAGGGGAGATGCGAAATCAGCAAATCAGAATGAGGGTTGTTTATGAACGGAGAAGTACACTTGCTTAGTGCGTCAAAGTGATGTAGCTCTTTCTTAAAAAACCTGAAAGACCAAAGTTCGATTTTGTGTGAACCAGAATATTTAGGAAGGATATAAGGTATCCTCTTGCAGGCTTTTGAGGTCTGTAAACGATTTCTGTTCGTGAAATTACAGACCTCATTAAGTGAATGCCCGCAAAAACAAAGTAACATTGAAGCTACATTAAGGTGATTGGAGAAAGTCTCCAAGGAACATCAATAAAGCCATTTCCTCCAATGAAGTGTTGTGCACCTCTGAGGCGCACAGAATAGACCACATTCACATATGTATATATACACTCAATACTCACTTAATTATGACCACCTCCCTTTATGTTATATTAGTGGAAATTAACTTCAAAACTCTATAACTTCTAAAAAGAGTCTAGTGAAAGAACGGGATATGTTATAGCTTTTGAAAGATTCGGGAAGATGAAGTAGTAATATTTCATTAACATCTATACAACACAAAAAATTCTTTTAATGTATCTCTAAAAACAAAAAAAAAAGTTCGATGTCTATAGATATGGTTACCACACGTCCCCGTTTTCCGTGGACAGTCCCTGGATTAAAAGCTCTGTCTCCTACAAATAAATGTCCCCGAAATTCGGTGTCGGATATTTTTTAAATATTAAATTGACCGTGCATCTTGAGCATATTTTTACTAATAGTAGTTTCAACATTGGTATAGAAAAATTCGGTTGCAATGTAGGTGACTGAAAAATTGAGGCTAGAATCATCAAAATGATAGGCGTACACCAGTACATTCAGGCGTACACCAGAAGAGAATGCATGTCTTTCTTCTACTTGCTGACATCATCGTGCACATAATGGTTGCCGATAGCGTAATTATTATGAGTAGGAGGTTAATGGGGTTTCTGGATTAAAAGCGAATCAATGTTTATTCTGTGGGAACCGCCTCCCATTCTTTAGAGTAGAGGCGGATCATTATCAGCCATATAGATCAGCACTCTCGTTGTTTTAAGACTGAAGCCGCTCAATGCCGAGCAAAATACCCTCCCCCACCCCCCAACCAAGGGTGATTAGGCTGAATTTATGTTCAATTAAATTGAGAGTATTTATTGACATATGACCGTATTAACACCCCTCTTATTAAAAAATACTCAAAGTCTTAGGAAGTAAAGAAAGTCCCTTAATGATCATCTTGTATGAAGTAAAGAACTCTAGAAATAATTTAAGGTCCACAATTGCATTATCGTCCAAACAGATTGGCAACTCTAATTCTGAATTTTAGCAAGTCCAACTAAACTTTCGGTGGCATCACCCATTTACTTAACATCATTGCAAACCTACAATGCAGAAAGTCCTTGAAAAATGACGCAATCAGCGATCACATGAGTGGGGGTAATATCATACAATATGATTCAATCATCTGGTCCATCTTTAACGTCAGTTTTCGCAAAGTACTTCAGTGCAGCCCACTCTTAAAAAAAATGTGAAAGTCCTTGGTCTCGAACCCGGCACCTGACGATTATCGTGGGTACTACGTGGTTGAAATGCTTCAAGGTTGATGACCTCCATAAAAGTGAAGAAGGAATAAATTTTTAGTAAACGATTATTAATTTTCAATCAGCATTTGTAAATCGTAAACATTTTAACTTAGAAATAAATTTATAACCTCTCCACAATAAAACACATTTTATTCGCATACTTCAACTCCTTATCTCACCACTCCTGTGTTTGCACAGAACCATGTTTTATTGACAGACAACGCAATAAGCGAACATAGAAATAAATGTTTTGAAAAGTTCTAATTATCGAGTCACACTCCTTGCTCTCAACGAAGCCGAATTTTTTTTTTTATTACGCTTCTACAATGTTTACAAAACATATTCATGATGGACTGAATTGGAGAACTTCGATTTCTGCATCGTATCTCACACTTCCTTCATGTCTCGCAAGGGAGTACATTATATCGACAGACGATAGAAGAAAATATTTTGTAACATTATTTTTACAATCTGTGAATTAAAAATTCATGCGAAAGAGATCAAGAAACAAATATTAATACAAATTGGTGAACACACGCCTTACTCTGAATAATAATTAACGGCGCATTTCCGAGGAATTACTGTTAGGGAAAAATTTTCCCAATCCGTAAATCACAAAGTCCTGCAATCTGATTAATGCCATCGTTTATTTCAATATCGGCCCTGTTTACTAGGCACCAAGATTTATTAACGGACAGCGCTACAAAACAAATCAAGAAAAATATTTTGAAACATTCTTTTTTTTTCTAAATTGGGAATTACACTGTTTCCTCCGAATAATTAACTGCGTAATTTATTTGGGAAAAACTATTTGTTGGAGATAAACCTTTTCATACTATGAAACAGAAAGCCCTCCCAACCATTTATTCCAATACCTAGGAGAAAGGAAGGTTCACAACTTCAATCAAAAGGAGCCAGGAATCGCGTTTGAAATATATCAGAAGTTAATATTTTTAAAAGAAAAGTATCGGCTTCATGATGATCCAAGAAAAATATTATGACATGTACGTTTTAAATGTTAATCATATTATCTGTCTGAGAATTGCAGTGAAATGATATCGTGCTTAAAAACTTGCAGTTGGGTCCAATACTAGTATCGAAGACTAAATGCACAAGCTTGTTAGGTTTGAAAAGTCGATCGACCATGGAATATAACATAATTATTTAGTCCTGTATCCATGTTAAAGTAAAAGGAAAAGTCCTGTGCCCATGTTAAAATCCTTTGCCGATGTTAAAGTTAAAGGAGACATGGAATGTTATAGGCTTTCATCACTCTCTCTACTGACAGTTGTTGGAACTGGGCACTTCTCACAAATTTGACTCAATGGACTCTTCCGCAAAAATTTACCATGTTACTTGCTCAAACGTTATGCTCGGAAATATAACTACCTGAAAAAAAAAAAAGAATGAGTATTGAAATATCTCAGAAGGTAAAATGAAATGGATGACAGGATAACTCGAAAATGCGATGAAATGGACGAAGAATATATCAAAATATCGTAGAATGGGAGGTAGAATTAGGTACACTACACATAAACTATTGATAGAATTGCATCAATATTAAAATATACTGAAAAGTGTAGGAAAATAATGCAAAATCACACAAAATACATTGGAATGGATGGGAATATATCTTTAAAATGTACTGAGGTGGAAGACAGACTAACTGAAATATAAAAATTATCACAAAGTACACTAAAATGAACGATAGAATAACACCAAAATTGCGAAAAGTACATCCCACCTCTGCCAGCAAAGTTGGTCTGTAAATGGTAGATAGGCAGTCACTGGAAGGAGAGCTATGCACCAATCCCCTGTGATGATGCATAGAACCGGCCAGGCCTAGCACCTAATGTCCGACCCCGCTTTCTCGTAATGCAGACCGTTAGTACCTTTCAAAAGAGATACTCGGAAGGGGAGGGCTGCCAGATTAGTGTGGACTACTGATCTGGACAACTATGGCTACTTTTCTTTATTTTTTTTCTACCCTGCTGAGGAGTGGTCAACCACACAGGGTCCTGGTGCTGACCATATAAACCCACTGCACTGGACAGATATATCATATGGCTCTGAGCTTGATTATGGATCCTGATTTTGCTGCACTGATTGGCTTCTGTGGAGGGAAAATCTTCCGCTGTGTTTTCTGTTTGTTTGTGGGTTGGCAGCCCCAAGTGAATAGATTCACAGGATATGTTTATCAGCTGGTGGATAATCCTGAGCAGAGGTCATCGCAGGCACCTGGACTCTTTGCTTCTATTGGCATCGTCAAATTCTACATTGGAGGAAGTCTTCCAGTGTAGATGGCTTCAGCCTTTAGTGGTGGGGAACGGGTCTTTGCCCCATGTCTGCGATTCTTTTCAGGGAGGGAGGATGGAAAGCATCACCAAGGATGGTTCTACTTCTCAACAGACACGCTAGTGATGCTCTTCTAGGATATGAGTGCATTAATGAAAGGTTTCTTACCGCAAAATTTCAGACAAGCGTTAAAGACTTGAATGTTATCTGCTGTGATGCCCCCACTGAGGATGCCGATGAGGATAAGAACGATAGATTTTACGGGCAACTTCAGAATATTTTGAATTCTGCCACGAAACGAGATATTACCCTTGTTCTAGGTGGCTTCAATACCAAAGTTGGTACTGACTCTGACCTTTGGGCAGAAGTGATAGGCCCTTTTGGTATTGGTAGCGGCAATGGCAATGGGCAACGTCTCCTACAGATAAGTAAACTCAATGGTTTCCGAATAACTAACACTTATTTCAAACACCGCGACATACATAAGTACACATGGGTTTCACCTGATGGGTTGAATAAGAATATGATTGACTGTATATTAATTAACAGCAAATGGGCTAGTTCTGTTAGGAATACCAGGTCATATAGGGGAGCTGAAATTGGATCTGACCATTACCTTGTTAAAAGTGTCTTGCAACTTAAACTTAAAAATTGTTGTGCTAGGGTTAAAAATTTACCTTTAATTCTGAAGCTCTGAATGTCCCAGTTAGAGATAAAGCTTACCATGATAGGTTACTTAGTCATTATGACAGTCATGGTTTGCTTACTACTGAAGTTGAGAAAAAATGGGACCATTTTAAACTGGCTATTTTTGGAAACTAATAGCACCCTTTTAGGAAAAAAGGATCAGAGGAGGCGGAATTATTTGAGTGATAAGGCACTTAATCTTATTTCAGAAAGAAGGAACTGCAGGAGTGTCCTTAATCAATACCCTACTAGTCCTAATAGAAAGCATTACAGAGAGTTTAATAAACGTGTAAAGGATCAGTTAGCTGCTGATAAGGATCTTTGGTTTGATGGATTGGCTGACAAAGCCGAGGTACCAGTTAGACAGCACAACAGCAGAGAGCTGTACCAGATAGTTAATATTTTGTGTGGTAGAAAACGGACGGGTATACAGGGATTGAAAGATAAGCAAGGTAAAGTTATAGAAGGTGAGGATTCTGTCATGGCTAGGTGGGCTGAGGATTTCAGTGATGTTCTAAACAATGTGGTTAGTTCTACTTCCATTGTCTGTAATGATGACATATGCATTACTGGCTTTAATGCTGGCTGGCCCTATAACACAATATGAGGTTATTTTGGCTGTTTCTAAACTAAAACTACATAAATCCTCAGAGGTAGATGAAATTACTATTGAAATGCTTTTAGCTGAGAACGTTTCGGTTACCACATGGATGACTGAAATTTTGAATATCTTTTATGATAAAGGCATGGTTCCTGAGGATTTTGCCAGAACTATTATTATCCCTATTTATAAAAAAGGTGATCGCAGTTCTTGTGATAACCATAGGGGTATCAGCCTACTTTCTGTTCCAGGTAAAGTTCTTTGCATGATTGTGCGTAATAGAATTAAGAATCTGGTTGACAGGCAATGGCATGATGAGCAATGTGAATTTAGAAGTAATAGGGGATGTGTAGATCAGATATTTTCATTCAGACAGAATTCTTGAGAAATGTTTAAAGTTTCAGAAACCTTTGGTTGCTAGCTTTATTGATTTCGAAAAGGCTTTTGATTGTGTTGAACGCCATAATTTGTGGTTGATTGTGAGATCGTATTGCATACTGGACAAGTTAGTTAAGAAATGAAAGCTCTCTATAATAACACTGAGTCATCAGGGGTGCATTTTGTTTCCTTTTCTTTTTAGCCTGTATGGATAATTATAGATTATCGAATAGGCTTATTAACAGTGTCCTTAAAGGACTCAGAAAGTAGGAAGCCTAGAATACGGTGGGGAGACAATGTCAATCAGGACCTTGTTAGAATTGGTGTGCAGTGGCCAGATGCAGCAGATGTAACTCAGGACAGCTATGATTGGAGAACTAAATTGCACGGTCTGGTTGGACCTCCGTAGCCCATGACTGCTTGAGGATGATGATGATGACAATATTTTGATGTACGACTCATAAGCATCGAGCATATTTACCCCACTTTTGGAGTCACGTTTGAGGGAGAGCAGGAAATTGGAGACAATCACAAGCTTTAATTTGAGATACGACTCGTTAAAGTGGACCGCCGCGAAAATCTGCCCCCGCCCCAGATTTTATCACAAAGAAATAATGGGGGCGAAATTCAAAATAGTTAATGACCGTCATTATGCAAGTTTTCATTTGACACCTAACTGGTAGCTGTAGGCCCTTGCATTTAGAAGACATAGTAGAACGACTTTCACATTTCCGTTTTTAGGGGGGGGGGGAAGCACGGGGGGTCAATTTTTATAGCTTACAACATTACACGCGCCACAAGCTTTCGTTTGATACATAGCTCGTTACTTTCCGCCCTCGCGTTCAGGAAATAAAGAGGTACAATTATTTTCATATTGTATTTTAGGGAGGAAAAAGCACGGGGGGTGAATTTTTCATAGTCTACGACATTCCAGTCATTAGAAGCTTTCATTCGGAGTATAGCTTGTTACTTTCGGCATTCGCGTTCTGGAGATATAGCGGGACAAATGTTTCGCATTTTCCTGCCTTTGGAGGGAAGAAGGCATGGGGTCAATCAGTGATAGTCTACGACACTTCCCGCGTCACAAGCTTTCAATTCGTACATAACTCGTTATTTTTCGCACTCGCGTTCAAGAGATATAGGGAACAATCATTTTCAAATTTCTCCCTTTTTTAGGGGGGAAGAAATCATGGGGGGTCAATTTTTCGTAGTCTACGACATTCTCCGCGTCAGAAGCTTTCATTCGACATATAGCTTATTACTTTCAGCCTTCGAGTTAATTTGTTACAGCTTATGACACTCCCCGCATCAGAAGCTTCCATTTGACACATAAATCATTTTTCTCCATCGCGTTCGAAAGATATGGTGGAACAATGTTTTGTCAAATCCACAAGCCGACCAACTGACAAATGTCAAAGCCAAAAGCAATAGTCAGGTAGAAATCATGGATATCTTTGTATTTGATTCTTCGTTTGCAAATATAAGACAAAAACAAGTTTCTAAAGGAAATAAAAATTGAAGCAATATTAGTTTTATATTTAGATAAACGATAATTTGGATGAGTTTCGCGCAAAGCTTTGAGTTTTACTACTCTGAAAAAAGGGGACGGGTGTATATAAAGATGATAATTTTTTAATGTAGGTAAATGTTTGTTTTAAATGATTAAAAGATAATTTATTGCATTGTTTTATTATATTCTAAACTTTTAGGTGTAACACAAGGAAAAACGTTAATTTTACGTTAGTTTACTACTAACTACTTCATTAAAAATCTGTTTAAAAAGTTTAAATATATCTCAATTAAACACTTAAATGGTTTAAAAGCCGTCTCAGTAGTGCACTGGCATCACATTGGGACTGCAATGACACTGCAACTGCCGTGGTCCAGGTTCGAGTCCCTGGCTGGCATCGTTGCTTGTTTGTGTGAGCTCTAACTGATGCTGAAGCAGTGGTCATCAGTGACTTCTGCGTTACTGGGGTATGTCCTCATATAAGACAGGCCTGCACAAACTAGGAGTAGTTTCTCTTACCCTTCTCTGTTTTATATGTTGCAAATCATAAAAAAAGAACTTAAGTGTTTGATCAAACCACAGAAAGTCCTAACCGAGTTAGTAGTTACAGAACTAAGCAAGTGGTTTTTAGGATGGGGTAAAAAGTGAATTATTTTCGATGCGATTTTCCTAAGTAATAAAAAAATAAATGACATAAAATAACATAGGCCGCTCACTCTTCGTTATAGGTAGATAAGAATAAACAGACTTTGAGACTTCTACAAAGTCTTTACGCTACCTCAATAGGTATTAGCTATTACCAATGCATTTTGGTGCAGATCACTCCGATTTCAAGTTATTCTACACTTGATGCTAACTTACTGCTGATATTTGTCACTTCACGATAACCAGCATTAATCACCACCCGAAATCTGGGCAACTGCACTCGCAAGACATTTAAGCAATATATTTATTTACTGATGATTAGGGCTTCTTTCCTGGAATTCCCCATAGTTTAATTGGTTTCTTAATTCCCGAAAATTTCCCGGGAACATTAAATTGTATTAAATTTATTTTAATGTAATGATATGCAATAATGAATTTCGAGATATTGATTATGGATTATGAAAGAGTTATTGCAATTCCAGGCATCTCATCTCTCCTCAAGTGACAACTGACACCATGGTTGCCATGTCTCGTGTTTGGTGTATTACCAAATCTACCAGGATTATTACCAAATTCTCGATTTTATTCCAATTACTCAAAAAATATTTGTATTGAATTGAATTCACTCTTCTAGTCACAGTCCGCATTCACTGAAAACTACGTACGTAGTACGTATTACGGTATCCTATGATACGTAAGCAAACATGAGTGCTTACGTATACTAAAACTACATAAATCCTCAGAGGTAGAAGGAACAGTCTTACGAATAGAATAAGAATATTTAAATGAATTTGAATTTTTGTAGGAATTAAAATTTCATACTTGTTATATTACTTTATTATTACCAAATATCACCATTTTCATTACCAGAATACCAAATGATTTATCTTCATTAGCAAAATTTTAATTACCAAATTCCTGCCAATTTGGTAATGAAAAATGTCAGTTGGCAGGCAACCCTGACTAATAAAGCGCTGCGCGCTGAACGTTCTAGTTATTGTTCATGGCACGTGCTTTCATGCAACTGATGATTTTTAATCATGTGACATGTCCCAACGTGACAGCCACAAAAGCTCAAAATTTCGTTTTTGATTGTAAATGTTCAAATTTTAAATAAATAGGGTTCATTTTTCAAAAGAAATTTAATTTTTTATTTTTTCCTGAAGAAATTTATTTTAGTTGCAAATAAAGAAATATAATGCTCTAGTCTTCTTTGTTTCCTGTAAATTGTCTGATTTTTAAATATTAAACGTAAAGCAGTATCTTGGGCATTAGGTGGTTCAACTTTGTAACTAATGATGAGGTTAGGCAAAGGAGTTTGCAACCTCCTTTCAGCAGCATATTGTGCAGAGAGAGACTCCGTTGGTTTGGCCATGTTGCCCGTAGGAATAATTATAGATTGGCGAATAGGGTTATGAACAGTGTGCCTAAAGGCCTCAGAAAGAAGGGGAGACCTAGGATGCGGTGGACAGACAATGTCAAACAGGACCTTGTTAGAATTGGTGTGCAGTGGCCAGATGCAGTAGATGTAGCTCAGGATAGACTTGCTTGAAGAACTAATTGCACGGTCTGGTTGGACCTCCGTAGACCATGGCTGCTTGAGGATGATGATGATGAAACGTAAAGAGTCGATTTTTCTAAATTTATAAAACCATTCCCGGGATTCCGGGAATTAACAAAATTTCCTGGGAAGAAAAATATTGTGTATTAAAAAGCCCTACTAACGATGCACTCTTGCTCCAAAATATTATTTGATATCTCTCTGATTTTCCCTCTACCGAAATAAACACATTCTGTTTTAAGTATCTTAACCTAACTGTCGAAAGAAAACTAAATATCGCTTATTTCAAAATTTGAATTAAATTTTAAGACACACTGAATTTTTTTCTTTTTCAAGTTGCTTGTTCGGGGTTATTATTCTAATCCTGTAATTAAATCATTGCAAAAATTATCATTAATGAAGATATGTCTTGAGTCATTGAATAGAGTGTGAATTTATTTAGGCAGATTTAAGTGTAATTTTTTATACTGATTAATACATATAGAATTTCAATCCAATAGAACCAGCATCTCAATTCCGATACAACGAAATAGTTATTCCATCAGATTGCGCATTCTGAATTTCTCTCCTCTTAAACTGGAGCATATTCTTTTCTTCTCTTTCTTCTCGGATGTTCTTCCAAAAAGGGGATTTGTTTTCTTCATCTTCATGTTCTTGGTTTCCATCAGTTATAAGTGAATGTACAGCGTTCATTGGACTATTCCTAGGAGCATGAAAACTTCGCTTTCCCCTAATATTGACCTGCGGAGTAAAGGCGATTATTAGCCATTTGATTAACAGTTACAATTTTGCAATATAAATGAAAGGAAGAAAAAGATCGTCTGTCTTCAAACTATAGGGATAACCCTGATAGAGAAAACAGGACGCTTTCCCTAATATGAAATGCATTTTATAATCCGGGCCTTATATATTATACATTTGATTATTTGACGGAAATAAATTACTGAGAAAAATATATCGAAATGGTGTAAAACTTTAGAGGGGTGAGGAGAGGAAAAGGAGCAAGATAACGGAATGAGTCGTCTTCATTCTGGTATTTTGCCATTGCTACACTCTTAAAATTTACTTCTAAGCCTGGGTCTGATGAATGCAATATAAACGTAGTGGCCACTTGATCGAAATAACATCAGAGTATGTCAAATTGAAAGCTCTGTAACTTCTTAAACATTTTATACAAAATTAGCAATTCAGAATCTATTCAGAATATATTGAAATTTCGACTTACAAAAATATTCGTTCGGCATTTAGAGTTGTGACATCCTATTGGTCGAATAGTTCGAAAATCCAAAATGGAGGTTTAAAATTCAAAAATTTCTTTTTTCTCAGATAAGAGAGGAAATTTAAACATAATTGTTATTATGATTATTTATCTTCAGTCTCATTTTCTCATAAAAAGCTTATTGAAGAAATTAAGAAACATTATATTCGTCGCTCCATTGTTATAATAAATGGATATTTATAATAAAATGGCCATTGAAAGTATAGATCTCTTTACTTAACACAATTTTTTCCTACACAAATATGAGAGCAGTAAACATAATATGAGAATGAATAAAATTTTTGAAAGTGGCAGATGTCGTGCTTACTAGTTATAGTGGATGAAACTGATGAGGTTACCTTGAAGTTGTGTATTTAACACACGATGGCGGAAAGCCCATTATTTAGAAATCAACAATATTGAGGAACTGAATGTGTGGTATAGCGTGAATGGTTCGTAACGCAGAGGGTGGGGTCGTATGAATGCTGACAATCTCAGTTCGTAAGGTCGCGTGAATGCTGTCAAACTCAGTAGGGGTGATATCATGCAAACCCTAGTGTGGCTCTCTGGTAGAGAGTTTTGCCCATTGGTCTGATTCAAGTCAGGACGTTGTTTACACCATGTTAGTCGGATTCTCTTGTGGAAGGGATTGAGAGGGATGCAAAGCATCGGTTGTCTGGAATAAATACCTATCTGGTGAAGCCTTCTGTAACAGTTTGCCTCGAAACTGTTCTTCCAAACGCAGCAGAAAACTCCAGAGAGAGGTGCCTAGCGGACATCCCAACCCCCTTTGTCGTTGGGCTTTTAGGGCAAAGAGAGTGATTATCCTGTGCTGTTGTCACTCTTGGATGTGCTTGCACTCGTCTACGGCTAACGTCTCCACCCTGTTGGAGTCCAAACAAATTCAAAGTCCTGAAAACAGTAATTGGGGTCACTTACAGTCCTAGCCACATGAGTCTGGAATCTGCAGGATTCTAACATTCCCTTTAGTCTATCATGTGTAAAACTATTGATATGATGACTCTGTGCCATACTGTTGTTGCGAAACGTTCTACCAACATGAACAAAACACTTTCTCAACAGGAAATGAGTGGTGCAAAACCAGAGCCAGATCTTGCAGTACACCAGGTATGCTTTTCGTGTCACGAATGTCAATTTTGTCTGGTCAGCTAATTTTTCAGATGCCTACCGCCATTCGTATGTTCTGTTTCATTGATAGACAAAGTGAAATGTTAATAATTGAGATATTGAACAGTTTTTGAATTATGGTAAACTTTCGGACATCAGTGTAAAATGGAGATGTGTAAGGGTCTAAACAGGTTCGTTTTTTTTTTCTTCAGAAAAATGAAACTCGATATTTGTCATTTGTTCTCTTTTCTCGTGACTTTCCAAAATAAACCGTACTTGGTCTAGTGGTTAGCGTACCTGACGACAAAAAACCAGTAGGGTATGGTTCTTGTGTAAGTGTTTGTATGCTGTATGGGAAACCAGGACAAGCTTAATATAGGACAAGTCTAATTATCTCCGTCCTTTATGCAGTAAAGTACGTTCTTCCTTTAAAAAAAATAATATTCTTAAAGAATTTTATTATAGTTTCTCTCTTTGTTCAAGTTATTAAAATTCTCAAGAGGTCTCTCTATCACCCCCCCACACACAAAAAAAAATTCAGACCTGAATGCTTAAAATGTATAGTTTCGAGACCTGTACTCAGCATAGGGAATTCTAATTAATCGATCTAAAATTTTTAGAACTGCTGTATACGAGAAAGTTTTACTTACAGCGCAGTTCCTTTCGATGCATTGCGCTTGAACATCAGTTATTTGACTGGGCAACGAGCCTTGAGTCGGAGTCTGCAAAATGGAAAGTACATATTATTTCAAATTTCTTCAGTTACGAAATGAGATATCAAACATACTATATACTAACTACTACTATTTGTGGAATTGATTGTGCAATGCGTAATTAATGTGTGTTATTCATTCTGCTGTTGGGTAAAATTATCCGTTGGGGTTATTATTCTCTCCTATTTAAAACACATTTCTTGCTTCATTAATTTCATCTGAAAATTTCTTTATTAATATGAATGAATTTTTTTTTTTCATTTTATGGTAAACATCATCCTTCATAATTTCTATTCCCGGCTTCATAGAATAAGATTTTTTTTTTTAAGTTGTAGAGCTCCATCTCTCCTTATCCAATGACAAAGGAAATGCATATCCAGCTATTTTTCCACCTGAATATTCCAAAATACCCAATAGCTGCATTGTGTTAAAACCAGATCTGTCATCATAATGTCAGTGGCATAATATCCAGGATCTCCAGCCAGCGAGAGAATTCTGTGATTGAAATTCGTTCATTCACAAGATTCTCTCATGGAAGTTTCGATCTGCATTGCAACAGGCCATGAATACGTGTAAGTAGAATAGATATAAACTCTCATCATGAATAATTCTGTGGATAGTATCCCAGCTGGCTTGCGATTCTAAGAGTGTTGCTCGCCGGGTATACCACAGACTCTCCCAGAGCAATCATCCTTGTTATGCATGAGTGATCCTTGTCAACGTCTGATATTACGTTCCTATTTTTCTGGATCTTTGACACTTATGTGTCAGGTTGACGTCACATAAGGTAACATCGCTGAGATTTCGTTCGTTCTCCAAATAGCAAGTACATCACTCACGAACAAAGTAGTTGATCATATTTATAGTGTCTACACGTAGCAAACACTCGCGCCTCGTTACCAGTTTTTTAACAAAAAAATCAATTGCGATTCTGGTCATTAAAAGGGTAATCGCAATTTCATGTAAATACTCCATCGTCCATGAATATGCATCAGCAGTGGAATTATTTTCCTACGTAACTGGCTGTGTTACTGTAGACCATGTTGCTATGTGCTGTCATTGTCCTCATTGACATCAAGTCATTCCCGTTCCGTTTAGGCTAACTTCGAAGTGTGCTGTTGTTCATGATTACGTTTCATTGGGTTACGGTTTTGAGTCTTGTTTATTTTTATACATAAATGCACACAAAATCCATAACAGCCATGGGCTACCGAGGTACAATCAGACCGTGCAATATAATTCTACAAACATGCCGGTCCTGAGCTACAGTTGCTGTATTTGGTCACTGGATCACTTCTAAAGTGATCCTGATTGAGACTGTCTCCCCATCGCATCCTAGGTCTCTCCCTTTTCCTGGGGTCTTTAGGCACATTGTTCATAACTCTATTCGCCAATTTGCAGTACGTATACCGGTCACATGGATAAATCAACAACGTTGTCTCTCTTTGCACAATATGCTGCTGAAAGAAAGATCACCTAACTTATCATTACTTACATAGTCCAACAGACTAATGCCAAAAATGCTGCTTAAACATCTAGATTTCCCATGAGTCTTCAAAACTGTGGTTTATTGCAAAGTGGCGAGATTTACCATCTGCTACAATTATTTCATTGGTCGATATTTTTCATGTGTATCCGTCAGTGGTACAGAATTCAGCTAGGCATTTCATGGTTTCGGTGTGACTGCTTATTTTCCTCCAAAAGGCTGCAATCTAGAAATTCAATACCATAAGGAAATTAGAAGGGATGCATGTAGCCTCTGGCGCATATGAGAATCTCGTTTTCAGAGAGAAAGAATTTTTCCTTTAGCTACTGTTTCATTCCTTAAAAGTTTCAATATGAGCTAGTGGATGATGGGGAAAATGCAAATAGTATTTTATTAGTAATTATACAACATAAAAGTATTCGTCTTTTAATTCTTAAATCTAAAAAGTTGCATTTCCCATACCTTTCTCAGAAAAGTAAGTAGATTATAGCTGTCAGTGGAATATCTCTTAGAAACTACCGCTAATTTTTCAAATTCATATTCTATATAATATTATTCGTAAAATTTCTGAGAGTTCTGTTATTTCATCATTTCAGTGATTTGTAAAGAAATATAAGTGTTAAAACTAATAAGTATTTGGAAAATGCGAATTATTATATTTCATTAGTACCAATCAAATTAAAAAATAGCTTTCTAATTATCATTTTCATTGTTTCCAAAGGAAACTTTCACATTTCACCACCAAAATTTCATATTTCTATCATTAATACATCGTTGCAATATTCGTTAGAAATTTTGGAATTTTCAATCTGACGGTTTTGGGTCTTGCTTATTCTTATGTTGATTATTACAATTATAGTGTTCGAAGATTCCGAAAGTGCGAATCATAATATTTTATCGATTCCTATCTAACCATAAAAAGAATTTTCATTTATCTCTAAATACAAAAAAAATGTGTTTTCCCAGCCCCATGGATCTAAGAGGTATTAACTCAGAGTAAACCGCCAGTAAATTTATTCATTGCTGCCAATGGAAACATCATGGCATTCACATTCCACCACCAAAATTTAAAATTTCCAGCTTAAATTCGTCGTCTGCAATATTCGTTTGAAATTTCGGAATTTGCCAATTTTTCCACTGTTAGAGGGTGCAATTACAGTTTTCTGAAGATTTAAAAAGTGTGAATCATAATGTTTTATCAATTCCTATCTAACCCAAAAGGAATTTTTCATTTATCTCTAAAATGAAACAATGATCTGCTAAAACTGAAGAGCTGTGTTTTCCCACCCCCTCTGGTTCTAAAGGATCAACTCATTGTTAGCAATTAAAACTTCGTGACCTTCACATTCTGCCATCAAAATTTCAAATTTCTAGCACAAATATATCGTTCCCAATATGCGTTTGAAATTTCAGAAATTCAAATTTTTGCACAGCTAGAGGGCATAATTATAGCTTTAGAGAGAATCGGAAAGTGCATATCGTAATATTTCATCAATACCTATAGAAATGAAAAGGAGTTTTCAATATTTCTCTGTAAACAAAAAAGTTCGATGTCTACAAACGGACAGAGAGACAGACAGACGACAAAAAACGAAACTATTATCTCGTTTTCTTTGAAACCGAGATAAAAATTAAAAGTGGGATGCACAACGTCGGAAAAAAATATTTTTCTCCCCAAGCAAACAAATTTTTGCGACCCGCAAGTAAATTTACTCTTTGACACCCTTTGACTTTTGTACTGTAAATCTACATTTTATAAGCTCCAAGTAAATATATTTTTCCGTCAGCTAAAATTTTGTTTTTCCACTTGAAATAAATTTTCTCTCTTTGCCATTTTGATTGAATTTATTTCTTGTTACTTCAAGAGTTCTCAGAAGTTTCGTGGATTTAACCGAATATAAATTTTTATCTCCAAACCTGAAATAAAATAAAACGTGAATCTTAAATAATGTGATTTCAAAATTACTATTTTACTATTTTTATACCACTTTTAATTTATATCTCTACAAAATCGTGTACGGATATTAGCATTTTGCTCTCTTGGCCGTTTCACATTGAGTTGAGATTAGAGGAAGCCTATCCAATCACTAACATGCTGCCCCTAAAATTCCGCCTCTCCAAGCGACTGCTTGGAACGCGTGTGCTGTTGGTCTCTGGGGATAAACTGCCACAGAATGTAAGCTACAAAAAACTTAGTAGGTATTTTTTCACAACAAAAGCCTGATAGTAAACACCTGTACATACATGTATGCATACAAAATCCTCATACAGCCATGGGCTATGGAGTTCCCACCAAATTGTGTAATCTTCCTCTCCAGACTTGTCGTGAGCTACGGCTGTTTCATTTGGCCTGTGTATGCCAATTCAGGCAAGGTTCTGTTCGACACTGTCTGCCCCATCGCATCTTAGATCTCTCCCTTTTCCTGACATATACATATATGCTGTATATGGGACAAAAGAAACCAAGAAAGGAAAATATAATAAATTTAATGTTCTATTTAGTGAATTTTGTAGTAAACCCAAAATGTAACTATGGTTTATGATACATTTTACCCAACAATGGATATCTTAATAGTGTTTTCTTATAGAATCTGATTGCCTGAATGCTAGCACGAACTTGTTCCTCAAGTGCAGGAATACTGCATATGGTTTACTCGTTCACTTGATATTCTCGATCAAGGGGCCTGGCACTGCCAGTAATTTCTCTATAGTGGTTGCCTCTTAAGCCGTCCCAGCTGAGTCAGCGTTGAGATTTATCTCCGCAAAACTCACCGCCTTTCCCATGGTCAGTAGGGGACACCGATGAGCTTGTAAAAGCCGCCGTCTGTCGGATGGGACGTTAAGCCGTGACTCCGTGTGCAGGAAAGCCACCATGTGCACGTTAAAGAACACACTGGATGCCCTTGACGAGAGGCTACCACTGTCTCTCAACAGCTGTTCCAATTGGTCCCCTTCCCCGACTTTCTTTGAGCCTTCGGGGTTCTTGTGACTGGCCATTTTTCCCATTGTGTGCAAAAAAGTGCCGCTTAGAGGTAAAACAACCCAACCCTCTTAAACCAAATGTACAACAGAATGACAAGTATATGTTATAAAGACAATTTTACATTTATACACGTTATAGGAAACGAGATCGTGTGTACCAGCCTATTGAACACGGAAGAGGAAGCCATTTTTTTTTTCAGGGACGAAACTAAAGTAGAGGACTTTGGATGTAATAGAAAGAAAACTCAATTTCCATTTTTTGCAAGATTTCAATACTTATTCTGCTGATGGTTCCTACTTAACGCTTAAAATATATTTTCCCCCAATTCTGTAGAACGTTGTGTAAAATAAGAATTATTATCATTTAAAAAGTTAGCGTTGTTCCTATGAGGACCACGGTGCTTGGGACGCTACAGAACTCAGTACCCCTTACCAGTACGCGTCTCATTAAAGGTATAACCTTCAAAATTGGGATAATTCTTTTTCTGGTTACGAATATTCAGCAGTATTGTTGTCAAAAGACGATCAATGTTGAAGAAATCTAAGTTGTTTTATTGCAATTCAGTAGAAGTCCTTTCCTGTGGATACCATAACTGAAAAAGTTAGAGCACATGGAATTTTATAAATTTTCTTGATTTTTTATTGCACAGTGCAGAGATTGTAATATGTAAAAAAATGCAGCTCAGAGTAAATAATCCTTTGACAATTGATGCTTTCATGAAAAATACTACTTTCAGCATTTAGTCGTAAAATATCAGAATACTTATAAACAAATTGCATAATGGAAATATGTAATATATATATATATTTCCCGTTTAACTTAATTAAATCTTCAAATACCAAATGATTAGACAGATTCAAAGTAATTAAAGGAAAAAATGTTACTCTATTTGCATATTCTAAAGTAATTGCAATAAGTTATTAAAATATTTCAATTTAGAATGTAATATAGTTCCCTAGTAGTGAATTATAAACAATAATAATTAGTGATTTCAAAAAGTAAATCAAGATTTTCGCATACATTTTTTTAGTTACAATGAAAAGAAAGCAATATGTAAAAAAACCCAGATGTACAATCATAGGAGTATGGAGAAAACAAATTAGTACTTACTCCAATAAAGCAAGCCCGTAGCTGAAAAGGAGAAAAAAAAATTAATATGCGTAAATTTATTTTTGCCAATAATCAAATGATTGCAGAAGAAAAAGTGTTATTTTCTTTCTCCTTAAAGGTGATCTTACTTAGAATGAACACAATCACAACCAAGCAGCGCTAAGGGAAATGAATCCGCCAATAACAAAATCATTGTGCAGTTTTCTTTTAACGGTAAATATGAATTTCAATATAGAATGGGGTAAATTGACAACTTAATGGTTTTTACACCGTTTGAATGGAGTTAACTTTTCACTACTTGCAAATCATTCTCACACAAAATTCATAAATCGAATGATACGTTGCATAATTAACCTGGATGGTTACATCAAAGTCCTTTGAAAACATCACCACCGCATTGTTAATGGCAGAAATGACATCATCATTATGATGCTCAATTACAACGATGTAACAGTATCAATAATTTTATTGTCATGACGAATTCAAATATTGTTGGATTGGATTGTTTTACCTTTGAGAGGTACTTTTTGCACAATGGTCCAAATAGACAGCTCACAATGGTTCAGAGAAGGTTTGGACCACAGTTAGGAGACGGAAGCCTCTCGTCAAGGCCATCCAACATGCCGTTTAACATGCACAGTGTAAGACTCTCTTGCACACGGAGCCACTGCTTGATGACTCTCTTGCACACGGAGCTACTGCTTGATGACTCTCTTGCACACGGAGCTACTGCTTGATGACTCTCTTGCACACGGAGCTACTGCTTGATGACTCTCTTGCACACGGAGCCACTGCTTGATGACTCTCTTGCACACGGAGCCTCTGCTTGATGACTCTCTTGCACACGGAGCCACTGCTTGATGACTCTCTTGCACACGGAGCCACTGCTTGATGACTCTCTTGCACACGGAGCCACTGCTTGATGACTCTCTTGCACACGGAGCCACTGCTTGATGACTCTCTTGCACACGGAGCTACTGCTTGATGACTCTGCACAATAAGAACTTTGGACATCTGTATCAACCTTGCGCACTTTTAATGATTCACTAGCACCTTTAGCTCGAATAACCGAAGTAAAACACGCTACAGGAGAAAAAGAGAATTCTCATGAAGGTCGATTGGCTGGAATTTTATCTCAAGGGAAATATGCACAAATATGGAACGGCGTTCATGAGAAATATTTAGCTTTGAGCCTGAAGTAGAAGTTACAAACAACAGAGAAGATAAATATAACTGTCATAAAACATAATTTTATTACGTATATAAACGGAAATAAAAATTTAAACATATGACTGAAGGGAAATAGTGCTACTTAAACAAAGAAATTCCATGATATTGGACAAATTTGATAGCGACAGATATGTGTAGTATTTTAACCTTTCGTTCGTGCTTAAACTCGAGTAAAAGAACTGGCATAAAACTTACAACTATTCGTATCTTGAAAACGTCGAAAACTACGACATGACATCTTTTTTTCCAATACTGAGTGCGGTGAATGAAATGATGTAGAGTATACCAAGAAATCGTGGAAAAATCGAAATAAAATGTTTCATTTTATATTAATCTGTATGAACTTAAAAAATTTGCTAATTGCATCTAGGTGTCAATGATTATTCCACAAGGAACTGTCAGGTAAAAGAACAATGCTTGAAAAGAAAAATGTGCACTGTTGCTAAAATTGAAAAGGGAAAAAACGTTCACTGTTTCCGAGTTCGAAAAATAAAAAAGAAAAAGGTTTACTCTTGCCAAATTAGTAAACGGTAAAAAAGTACACTGTTACAAATTTCGAACAGGTAAAATCGTGCACTTCTTTCCATTCAAAAGGATAAGAACCTGACTGTTGTTAAATCCGGAAAACCGAAACGAACACTTTTGACACATTCCGAGGGGGGAAAAATGGACTGTTGCCATATTCGGAAAAGGGAAAACGAGTACTGTTGCCGAGTTCGAAGAGAGGAAATCGTGCAGCTTTGACAAATTGAAACGGTAAAAACGTGTACAGTTGTTAAATTCAAAATGGGAAAAACGTGCCCTTTGCGAAATCACTTACACAGATTCAATATCAATTTGATCCTGTCAGAATGATACACTTCTTGTCAGGCTAGAGGCATTTTTAGATTTTTTTTTGTTCAGGCTGTGTATATTTATTTTGGATTTCGCCAAAATAGTCATATGCTACGGGGAGGTCCTCTGTTCCAAGCATCTGGAAAGTTAATGGAAGAGCAGTGCCCCGAGGGACGGAGGTCACCCTGCTGCTCGCCCAGATGGTGAGGCGAGGAGAGAAAGGAAGAAAGGGTTTGGCAACGACGAGAACGGGAGAACCTGTCGAGTTTCGGAAGGAGACGGACGAGAAATTGTAAAGCTGGGAAATGCCGACTGGTAATAGCGGCATTGGCTCTGTAAATACAGCTGAACAGGCATAGTAAGCTGGTGTGTTGGTAAGCTATGTAGTTGAGCATATGTCCTCGTCCAGCAAGTATGTTTGGAAGGTTAAATAAATCTTTGTTATTTTTAAGTAAAGTTCCGACTGTGTGCTTCGGGTGGCAGACTGACGAGGCGGTTCGTTCCTGTCATCACATCGGAGGTAAGTATCCTCTTACTCTAGGGGCTAGTAGTTAGATACGGCAGAGGCCTGTACGAGCTAAAATGGAGCTTAGGAGTGGTCGCAATAGGGAAAGGGATGAGTTAAGACGAGGCTTCACAGAGAGGGATAGCGCGCAGGGTGGTTATTCAGGGAATGATCTGGGAGGCGAGAAGGTGACAATAGACAGAGAGTCTGATGCTGCGATAGACATGAGAGGGTTGAGGGATTATGGCAATGACGATGATACGGATATGCTGCAGAGCGGGACCAGAAAGCAGAGAGCTAAAAAAAGGATTGGATATGATTTTGAATTAGAGAGAATGAGGTTAGAGATGCAACTGAGAAGGGAAGAGAGAGAGGCAGCAGAAAGGGAAAAGGAGAGAGAGGCGGCAGAAAGAGAAAAGGAGAGAGAGGCGGCAGAAAGGGAAAGAGAAAAGGAGAGAGAGGCGGCAGAAAGAGAAAGAGAAAAGGAGAGAGAGCATGAGTATAGAATGCTGGAACTGCAAATGAGGAATACAAACGAGGAGAGGGGTGATGTGCGAATGGTGGCAGTATCTAGTAATCCAGCAGATGCGCGGCTGGCTAATTATATAAAATTATTATGAAATATGTTAGCTGGAAGCCCTAAAAACCCTGAAGAGGTGATAAATCTCTTTGAGACAGCGGAAAGGGGATTTAAGATATATGAAGTGCCAGAGGAATTTCAAGGCAAAGTCATCATTTCTTTTTTAGATGGTAATTATGCAAATCACGTTTTTCGAAAATTAAGTGCAGAGGATTTTGTTTATTATAAGAAAGTTAAAGAGGCCGTATTAAAAGAGTTTAAGCTCACTCCCTCTGCGTACAAGAGAAAGTTTGAAACTATCACGAAAGAACCGAATGAGTCATACAATCAATTAGCCTCGAGGCTCAGAAATAGCTGGGATTACTACGTCCGCAGTAGGAAGGTGACAAATTTTGAGGAGCTTATGGACCTGATAGTGTCGGATAAATTACGTGATAGCCTTCCTCAAGACACCCATGCTTACGTAGTACAGAAAGAGGCAGAGTCATGGGCAAAAGCAGACGAAATAGCCACGTGGGCAGAAATCCATCTAGCCAGTGTAAACGGAACGGAAGAGGTCCTAACTTTTAAAGAGGTAAGGCATAGACATTATGCAGAACGTGTTGTTTCCCCCCAGCAGAGGATAGACTCAGAGAGAAATTATGCGAGCAGAAGGTATCAATCGGCAGTAAATTTAGCTGAATGTAGAAATGTCCCAAAAGTAAGGAGGTGCCATAAATGCAGATCTGACGAACATTTGATGAAAGATTGCCCACCGAGAACTGGGGACCGTGAGAACCGAACTCAGGTGTACCAAGTTAGCACCTTGGATCAGAATTCTAAAGATGTTTGTGAGGCAACAATAGGAAGGGTTACGACACATACAAAGCCAAGTCCAAGCAGTCGAGTAATGGGACAGGGAGAGATACTATCCCAGTAGATTATGAAGAGGTTCGAATCAGATGTGGCGACCAGACAGCTAGAGCAGTCGTGGATTCGGGGGCAGAACTGACAGTAATCAGAAAGGGGATGCTGAAAGAAGAAAAGCACCCGGTAAAAGACCATCTGTTGTTGCATGGGCCGTTTGGTGATGCCATAAGGGCAGAGGTAAAAGAGCTGCCTTTAAAAAAAGTGGTAAAAGAGCACGGTGAGTGGCGGAGAAATTAAAGTGCTATGCGCAGTAGTAGCAAAGCTGCGGAAGGAGGTACTTCTGAGTGTGGAAGCATATGGTAAGTTGATTAGAAAGAAGGAGAGAAGGCCTGTAACTGGTAACCTCAGGAGGAAAATCCACGAGCCGTGGGCCAATAGAGGAAGCTACTATGAAAGAGGTAGAGAAATTCCAGTTAGTAACAGGGAAATGTATGCTCCATGGAGACCGTCCAATCAGCGCCATCTTATCTCCCAGCCCAAACATGTGCAGCAATCTGTCAGACTCGATGTCTACGAGGGTCAAAATTATGTAGGGGAGGGAGCGAACATGGCAATTGGAGGTAACAATGGGTCAGGCCGACGCCAATGTCGACGACTTTCAGCCTGTAGAGTCTGAGGGTACGTACGGGAAGGTGATATCTAGGTAGTCACGAAAGGTGTGCATAGCCTTTCACATGGGATGTCACCTGTGGATGAATGAACACCGCCGGTACGGCATACCTTCGTCAAAGACAGTTGTTAGTGAGATAATTAATTTATAAACTGTGTACTCTTGGACAACTACTTCAGTCACCAGGTTTTTTTTTTGTTTGAAGCAAAAGACAATATTTAGACTCAGTCACCGGAAGTATACCTAGAAGTTATTTTATATGTAAGTGTAGTGTACATATATGTGTAAAAGATGTGCCAATTCGCAGAGAATTTATAGAATTCATGAAGCAACTTAGAACTCTGTATTTTGTGGCGTTGAACTCTAAGATTAATGCGAAAATGAACTCTGATTTTCAGCATTCAGCTTGACTTTTTAGTCAGCAGTTAACAGGACTAACTACTGACTTCTGGCAGGGAGGTGTCAGGCTAGAGGCATTTTTAGATTTTTTTTTTGTTCAGGCTGTGTATATTTATTTTGGATTTCGCCAAAATAGTCATATGCTACGGGGAGGTCCTCTGTTCCAAGCATCTGGAAAGTTAATGGAAGAGCAGTGCCCCGAGGGACGGAGGTCACCCTGCTGCTCGCCCAGATGGTGAGGCGAGGAGAGAAAGGAAGAAAGGGTTTGGCAACGACGAGAACGGGAGAACCTGTCGAGTTTCGGAAGGAGACGGACGAGAAATTGTAAAGCTGGGAAATGCCGACTGGTAATAGCGGCATTGGCTCTGTAAATACAGCTGAACAGGCATAGTAAGCTGGTGTGTTGGTAAGCTATGTAGTTGAGCATATGTCCTCGTCCAGCAAGTATGTTTGGAAGGTTAAATAAATCTTTGTTATTTTTAAGTAAAGTCTGAAGTTGAACTAATTTATGGGGAAGGAGCCTCAGTATCAGTTCTTTGCAATTGTGAATAAACCGTTGATTTTATCCGAAAGACTCTTTCACCCGTCGCGTATAGCGATCGAACCGAGGGAACGTCCTAAGTGGTCTCAATAGGCCGACAAACGAAGAGTTAACATCACACTTCTTTTCATATTCATTTACGCATAATTATAATTATTTTTGTTACAAACTAGCGTTGTGCAACATACTTGAGAAGAAAATGTGACAATAATAGAAACTATTTTACTTATCAATTTAATCATTGAAATGACTGATTAATAATAATAAAGTTGCTCATCACTCAAAAAATGTTCACAATTACACTGATTTTATGGAAATCAAATTCATATGGTAATATACAGTCCCCGGCTAACAGGATAGATGCCTTCTTTAAAACATCGTATAAGGTTATGAGAAATTCCTATTAGTCGCACAGGAATTTCTCATAACAATAACATCTTCATCTTTCAAATAAGAATAACGCAAATGGTGGGTGGATGTGTTCAAGGTTCCTGAACTGATTGACATAGTTTTAACTTTATTCCTATATTATAACTCTACTTTGGTTAATGCTTTCTGTGCTTGATTTATTTCTCCATATCTTTCCTACTTGTAGCAGATAAAAATTCCTTAAAGTAGGGGTTCTCAACGTGGGGTACGCCTTGAGAGCTCAAAAGTTGCTAGATAGTTGTTATATATATATATATGTTTTATTTTATTCCCTTGTTATACTATAACTATAGTTTTATCTATCTATACAAGGGGTACGCCAGTTACATACACATTTCCAGGGGGTACGTGAAGCATAAAAGGTTGAGAAACACTGATATATATGTTTTATTTTATTCCCATTGTTATACTATAACTATAGTTTTATCTATCTATACAAGGGGTGCGCCAGTTACATACACATTTCCAGGGGGTACGTGAAACATAAAAGGTTGAGAACCACTGCCTTAAAGGAAAAGAAACAATGATAAACGAAATAGAAACGAAATGGCTGAGTGCAGTTTCATACAAATTAGCAGTTTAAATACAAATGAAATACAATATTTGAAGTGAGATTAATGTTCTGAAAAAAAAATGAGAGTTCAACAATATTTACAAGGCAAAAAAAAAGATTTGAGTCCAACGGGAATATCTTGTAATATTGCGAGTTCTTCAGGAGAGTCAGTTATAAATATAGTGAGGTGCAGGATTAAATCAATTATCAGGTATTTGCCTTACCTAATTCTTCAGCAATAGTGTTCGGAGAAAAAGGAGCGGAAATAATCACATTTCTGTTGAGTTGCTTTTTGGCACAAAAGCATAGAAAGGCAAATCACTAGAAGAGGAAGAAGACATTGAAGATTGGTCCAGAGTTTTTTCAGAAAAAAAATTCATTTTGGTGCTGAAGTTTGGATGAATCAGAAACTGAAATTGAGGATGAAGTGTGAGTTGGAGACAAAGAGGCTGATGGAACGATTCAATGACCGGGAGCCTCGGTAGACGCTCCTTCAAGAGTGGGATCATATCATGGAGCTGAGTTTTATCGTGAATTTCTAATAGGGGAGGGTTCTTGACATGTTAATTTGAATGCTGCTATCCAGCTACATATTGGTGGTGGTCATTAAGGTTTTTTGGTCTGTACTCAATTTTGTTTACAGTTCAGGCGTGGTAAGTTATGTGGGGGGACAACTCCCTCAGTTTGGACAAGACAGGTTGCAATGCTTGGAATATTTTATGTAGATGTGGTCCACCACAGAATTTACTTTAGTTTTTCCATTACAGGAGTTTGTAAAGTAACCAAAGAAGCAGCAATTTTTGCACGGAATGGGGTAGGGTGGATTATTACAAGTTTTAAGGTTTAAAAATGAGAGTCCAATATTTGCTGTATTAGGAAGATGAGGATTGGAGAAAGAAAACACAACTTGGTCAGTTGGAATTTTTAAAATACTTTTACCATCTTGGTTAGGAATAAATCTGTACATGCGCCTTATTTTGGTTCATCATCATCATCATCATCATCATCACCACCACCACCACCACCACCACCATCATCATCATCAGCATCAGCATCACCACCACCACCACCACCACCACCACCACCACCACCATCATCATCATCATCATCATCATCATCATCAAGCACCCATGGGCTACGGAGGTCCAACCAGACTGCGCAGTTCAATTCTTCAAGCATATCTGTCCTGAGCTACATCTGCTACATCCGGCCACTGCACACCAATTCTAACAAGATCCTGTTTGACATTGTCTGCCCACCGCATCCTAGGTCTCCCCCTCCTTCTGAGGCCTCTAGGCACACTGTTCATAACCCTATTCGCCAATCTATAATTATCCATACGGGCAACGTGGCCAAACCAGCGGAGTCTCTCTCTGCACAATATGCTGCTTAAAGGAGGTTGCAGACTCCTTTGCCTAACCTCATCATTAGTTACAAAGTTAAACCACCTAATACCCAAGATACTGCGTAAGCATCTAGAATCAAAAGCATCTAGTTTCCTGTTATCTTGTTTATACAGCGTTCAAGTTTCACTACCATAACTAACCCTAGAAAGAACCAAACTATTATACAGTCTAATTTTAGTCTTTAGGTGTATACGCCTATTTCTCCACACTCTCCATAGGTTCTTAAAAGTCCCGGCAGCAATCCAATTTCGTCTGTTAATCTCATGCCGCACATCACCATTATCTGTTACATTGCTCCCAAGATAATTAAACTGTGACACCTGCTCAAGACTGCAACTATCCAGATTAACTGAATCACAGCCTGCCTGACCAATTTTCATCACTTTAGTTTTCTCTCTGTTTATAACCAAACCTACTCTACTACCAGTCTCAACAACAGCTCGAATGAAAGAGTTCATCTCATCAACATCATTTGCCAAAAGGGCTAAATCATCAGTATAATATAAATCAGAAATTTTCGTATCTCCAGTCCATTTAAAGCCAAAAATCTTTCCCTGGAAGTGAATTTCGCATAACATAATTAACAACCAAACTAAAGAGAAAAGGAGACAAAATGCACCCTTGTCGAACACCAGACGTAATGCTAAACCAATTGCTATAAGACTTACAAACTCTCACACACGACTCAGTGTTATTATAGAGAGCTTTCATTAAATTAACTAACTTGTCTGGTATACCATATGATTTCACAATCAACCACAAATTATGACGATCAACAGAGTCGAAAGCCTTTTTGAAATCAACAAAGCTAGCAACCAAAGGTTTCTGAAACTCTAAACATTTCTCAAGAGTCTGCCTAAGTGAAAATATCTGATCCACACATCCCCTACCACTTCTGAATCCACATTGCTCATCACGCAATTGCCTGTCACCAGATTCTTAATTCTATTAAGCACAATCATGGAAAGAACTTTACCTGGAACAGAGATAGGCTGATACCCCTATAGTTATCACAAGAACTGCGATCACCTTTTTTGAAAATAGGGATAATAATAGCTCTGGTAAAATCTTTAGGAACCATGCCTTTATTATAAAAGATATTCAAAATTTCAGTCATCCAAGTGGTAACCGAAACATTCCCAGCTCTGAGCATTTCTGTAGTAATTTCATCTACCCCTGGTAATTTACGAAGTTTAAGTTTAGAGATAGCCAAAATAACTTCAGATTGTGTTATAGGGCCAACATTGAAGCTGTCAATGCATCTATCATCACTACAAACAATGGGAGTAGAACTAACCACATTGTTTAGAACATCACTGAAATGCTCAGCCCACCTAGCCATGACAGAATCCTCACTTTCTATAACCTTACCTTGTTTATCCTTCAATCCCTGTATACCTGTCCGTTTTCTACCACACACAACATTAACTATATGGTACAGCTCTCTGCTGTTCTGCTTTCTAACTGCTTCCTCGGCTTTGTCAGCCAAACCATCAAGCCAAAGATTCTTATCAGCAGCCAACTGATCTTTTACACGTTTATTAAGTTCTCTGTAATCCTTTCTATTAGGACTAGTAGGGTACTGATTAAGGACATTCCTGCAGTTCCTTCTTTCTGAAATAAGCTCAAGTGCCTTATCACTTAAATAATTCTGTCTCCTCTGCTCCTTTTTTCCTAAAAGAGTACTGTTAGTTTCCAAAAAGGCCTGTTTAAAATGGCCCCATTCATCCTCAACTTCAGTATTAAGCAATCCATGACTGTCATAATGACTAAGTAACCTATCATGGTAAGCTTTAGCTATAACTGGGTCTTTCAGAGCTTCAGTATTAAAGGTAAATATTTTAACCCTAGCACAACACTTTTTAAGTTTAAGTTGCAAGACACTTTTAACAAGGTAAACGATAGGTTTTATGAACAACTTCAGAATATTTTGAATTCTGTCAAGAAAGGAGATATTACTCTTGTTCTTGGTGACTTCAATGCCAACGTTAGTACTGACTCTGACCTTTGGGGAGGGGTGATTGGCCCTTTTGGTATTGGTAGCTGCAATGGCAATGGGCAACGTCTCCTACAGGTAAGTAAACTCAATGGTTTCAGAATAACTAACACATATTACAAACACCGCGACATACATAAGTACACATGGGTTTCACCTGATGGACTGCATAGGAATATGATTGATTATATATTAATTAACAGCAAATGGGCTAGTTCTGTTAGAAATACCAGGGCATATAGGGGAGCTGAAATTGGATCTGACCATTACCTTGTTAAAAGTGTGTTGCAACTTAAACTTAAAAAGTGTTGTGCTAGGGTTAAAAATTTACCTTTAATTCTGAAGCTCTGAATGACCCAGTTAGAGATAAAGCTTATGATGGTTTGGCTGACAAAGCCGAGGAAGCAGTTAGACAGCACAACAGCAGAGAGCTGTACCAGATAGTTAATGTTTTGTGTGGTAGAAAACGGACAGGTATGCAGGGATTGAAGGATAAACAAGGTAAGGTTATAGAAGGTGAGGATTCTGTCATGGCTAGGTGCGCTGAGCATTTCAGTGATGTTCTAAACAATGCGGTTAGTTCTATTCCCATTGTTTGCAATGATGATAGATGCATTGGTGGCATTAATGTTGGCCCTATAACACAATCTGCAGTTATTTTGGCTGTTTCTAAACTTAAAGTATATAAATCCCCAGGGGTAGATGAAATTACTATAGAAATGCTTAGACCTGGGAATGTTTCGGTTACCACTTGGATGACTGAAATTCTGAATATCTTTTATGATAAAGGCACGATTCCTAAGGATTTTACCAGAGCTATTGTTATCCCTATTTTCAAAAAAGGTGATCGCAGTTCTTGTGATAACTATAGGGGTATTAGCCTACTCTCTGTTCCAGGTAAAGTTCTTTCCATGATTGTGCTTAATAGAATTAAGATTCTGGTTGACAGTCAATAGCGTGATGAGCAATGTGGATTCAGAAGTGGTAGGGGATGTGTGGATCAGATATTTTCACTTAGGCAGATTCTTGAGAAATGTTTAGAGTTTCAGAAACCTTTGGTTGCTAGCTTTGTTGATTTCAAAAAGGCTTTCGACTCTGTTGATCGTCATAATTTGTGGTTGATTGTGAAATCATATGGTATACCAGACAAATTAGTTAACATAATGAAAGCTCTCTATAATAACACTGAGTCGTGTGTCAGAGTTGGTAAGGCTTGTAGCAATTGGTTTAGCATTACTTCTGGTGTTCGACAATGGTGCATTTTGTCTCCTTTTCTCTTTAGCTTGGTTATTGATTATGTTATGCGAAATTCACTTCAAGGGAAAGATTTTGGCCTTAAATGGGCTGGAAATGCGAAAACTTCTGATTTAGATTATGCTGATGATTTAGCCCTTTTGGCAAATGATGTTGATGAGATGAACTCTTTCATTCGAGCTGTTGATGAGACTGGTAGTAGAGTAGGTTTGGTTATAAACAGAGAGAAAACTAAAGTGATGAAAATTGGTGAGGCAGGCTGTGATTCAGTTAATCTGAATGGTTGCAGTCTTGAGCAGGTGTCACAGTTTAATTATCTTGGGAGCTATGTAACAGATAATGGTGATGTGCGGCATGAGATTAACAGACGAATAGGGATTGCTGCCGGGACTTTTAAGAATCTATGGAGAGTGTGGAGAAATAGGCGTATACACCTAAAGACTAAAATTAGACTGTATAATAGTTTGGTTCTTTCTAGAGTTAGTTATGGTAGTGAAACTTGGACACTTTGTAAACAAGATAATAGGAGACTAGATGCTTTTGATTCCAGATGCTTACGCAGTATCTTGGGCATTAGGTGGTTCAACTTTGTAACTAATGATGAGGTTAGGCAAAGGAGTTTGCAACCTCCTTTAAGCAGCATATTGTGCAGAGAGAGACTCCGTTGGTTTGGCCATGTTGCCCGTATGAATAATTATAGATTGGCGAATAGGGTTATGAATAGTGTGCCTAAAGTCCTCAGAAAGAAGGGGAGACCTAGGATGCGGTGGGCAGACAATGTCAAACAGGACCTTGTTAGAATTGGTGTGCAGTGGCCAGATGCAGTAGATGTAGCTCAGGATAGACTTGCTTGGAGAACTAAATTGCACGGTCTGGTTGGACCTCCGTAGCCCATGGCTGGATGATGATGATGATGATGATGATGATGATGATGATGATGATGATGATGATGATGATGATGATGATGATGATGATCCTAGAAGAGCATCACCAGCGTGTCTGCTGGGAAGCAGACCCACGCCTTGGTGATGCTTATTGTCGTCCCTCCCTGAATAGAGAAATTTAAGATTATTTTTAAGAATCTGACCTTTATCTGTCCATCTGGTCTCTTGCAAGCCGAGAATATCTAAATTATAATGGTGGAATTCTTGTGTGAAGACATCAAGAGAAAAAGCTCTTTGCAGAGTCCTCACATTCCAACTACCTATGGAGAGAAAAAGGTTAGTGGGATGTTTAAAGAAACTATGTTTATTGAGAAAGGGAATGTCGACAATATCAAACAGCCCCCTAATCGCAGACATGGGGCAAAGACCCGTTCCCCACCACTAAAGGCTGAAGCCATCTACACTGGAAGACTTCCTCCAATGTAGAATTTGACGATGCCAATAGAAGCAAAGTGTTCAGGTGCCTGCGATGACCTCTGCTCAGGATTATCCACTAGCTGATAAACATATCCTGTGAATCTATTCACTTGGGGCTGTCAACCCACAAACAAACAGAAAACACAGCGGAAGATTTTCCCTCCACAAAAGCCCACCAGTGCAGCAAAATCAGGATCCATAATCAAGCTCAGAGCCATAATTCCGTTCTGGTTGGTATATAGTCTTCCTTAAAAATTGCATATTACTTGCGTAGCAAGTGTTTGGTGCATTTTGTCATCGAGTCCATTTAAGTGACTGATAATGCTGTGAGGACCGATATAGCTTCATTAGTTATTAACATAGGCCAAAATGATACACCAATAAGTTTATTACTGGCGGCTGCTCAAAATTACACTCTCTCCTTTTTTAATGAATATATCGTGATCACATTTGTTTCAAAATGTGGACACGGCGTAGCTGTATGGACTAAGTCCTTTCCGCCATGTTGTTATTAAAATCTTAGCTTCCCACCCTCCTTCATCTTGGCTCTCGTAATTTTCATGTCGAAGAAGAAGGTAGTCCGCAGGCCTAGTACAAGGAAACTCGTCCAAAAAGGGGTCACATCTGGCAGCGACCCCTCGACTGAAAGGAAAAACAAGTGCCATATGGATGGATCGACATCCGTTTCTGCCCAGGGAGGAACAATCGCCGCCTCACAGGCGAACCCAGGTGGTGTTGCTCAGCCTACGGCTAGGTTGTAATGCGCGAAAAGAGGCTCGCGTTTGGACACTTTCTTCTAACTTTTGTGGTGAAAGGTTGATTTTTGGCAGCGGCGTCTTTGTACGCTGGCCGCTAACAAATGAGCCGACTATCTTCTAGGCGTCGAGGTGCTCAGCCATGAACGCTAGCAAGAAAGAATTCTGCTGAGGAGCTGTGGGATTCCGACAACGACCAAAAGGACGATAGCTTGATACGCACGAGTGAGAGCCATTTTTTTCCGTCCACCATCGGCAAAGGAACGAGATAGGGTCATTTGTTTCCTAATCTGGTCCCTCTCCCTCCTGTTAGATATTAGTTTGCCGCCGCCACACTGCTCTCGACCGTTTTTGAGCGGTGAATTGTTATGCTCCCCAATAGGAGTGCAGCGCATGAAGGATGAAATTTTTCACTCATGTGAAATTCATTTGAGTTGAAGTAAATTGATTCTAACTGTGAATTTTTGTAAAGTAAATAAATGTGTTTCCACAGAATTATCCCGCATCGAACTGCTTATTTGATTTGTCTATTGGCTCAGCTCCTGCCCTTGAGATTGGCGAATAGCCTCTGCTGGGAATCGGAAGACCCTACCTTGCACGATTAAAATTTGCGGCATCAGGCCACTTTTCCCGGAATACTGAACCTGATGAAATGTAGGTCTTCGCCCCTCATTTTTTTAAGTTCGCCTCTAAAGCCTAGCCCCAAAACATACAGGGGTGGTCATGACAAATACCCTCATATATATACTGTACTAATAAGTGAAATAAAGGTAACCATGGTTTGCGAAGTATTCACTTTGCATCCATATCCCTTACAGATGCGCATTGTTCACTTTGCTTCCATATCCTTTACAAATGGGTATTTCTCATAACATTGCTCAAACATTTAAAAATCAACAATGATTTCACCAATCGTTATCGTAATATTAATACTTACTGACTCAGTATAAGATAGATTAGGACATAAGATACACTTGGGCTGAAAAAAAAAGAGAAAATGTCTTAGTATCAAGAAAAACATTTAATTGGGCATTATTGCATTAGTTCAAAAGTTCAGAAAATTCACTTTAATATTTTCCTTAAACCTCTAGATCAGGGGCTGAGAAATTCTTTTTGGCCAAGAGTCAAAACAGTTAAAAAAATGGTAAACCAACCAATTTTGAAAGCCGCAAATTATAATCTTTATTGTGTCAAAAGTCATAACAGGAAAAAAGAAACCGCAGATTTATTAACAAAACTAAAATGCATAATTTTAAAATAGTGTATTAAAGTTAATACAATAAAACTATTAAATAAAAAAATTCTGCAAATCACCACTCTGATGTTTTAGTCTTCTAGGCCAACTTATTGAAATTTGGAGCATTTAAATTGCATCAGACTTTCATACTGCTCTAGTGCTTGTTTTTAAGGAAATTCATTAATAATATTTCAGAGTTGAATGTTAAACCAAAAAAGCTTACGGAGCTATTTTTAGAATGCCTAGAGCCGCTTGTTCCCGACCCCTGCTCTAGATACAACAACTCCAACTAAAAATACATCTTCAAGCATTACGTTATTAAACATTGACTCTTTCCAAATCTAAAAAACATCAGATAATGTAACCTACTACATGCAACGGCCACTGAATTAGAAAGCTTTATACAGATGTACGTAAACGTCACTTGCGCAGCGCATATGCAAAATACTGGTCACGTGCATCACCACATGCTAGGCAACTCAGTAATCGTCAGTAATGTTGATCACAATGGGAAAACAAAGGATCTTTTGGGGTTCGATAAAGAGCTTATTGTGGGTGTCGTCTGTCTGGAGCTGTGGTTTTAAAATCATGTGGTCCGACGAGTCACGGTACACCTTGTTCTGACCGATGATAGGCAAAGTGTTTGGCGGGAGCCCCATGAGGCAGTGGACCCAATTTGCCTTGTAAACACAACTCAAGGTTCTAGAGGCGGTATGATGGTATGTGGCACGTTCTATTGGTACGGAACGAGTCCCCTGATATTGCTGCAGTGTTGGGGGCACGTTCTGTTGGTACAGAACGATTCCCCTGATATTGCTGCAATGTCGGGTGTCCTCTAAGGATTATTTTAACATTGTTGCCGATCAAGTCCATCCTGCAATGTTGACTTTTTATCCAGTAGGTGACGGCTGTTTCATGGACGACAATGCTACTGTCCATCGTGCAAGATGTGTTCAGCAGTGGTTCAGAGAGCATAATAGCGACTTTCACAATCTTACCTGGCCAACACAAAGCCCGGATCTGAACCCCATTGAGAATGTATGGGACATATTAGAAAAACAGATCCGGAAGCAAAGTCTTCTTCCATCAAATCTGAGCCAGTTAAAGGACTGTCTGGTGAACAGCTGATTTGCTGGAGTTGTAAAGGCAATCCAACACCTTTTGGAATCTATGCCAAACCGCATTAGAGCTGTAATTCGTGCGAAAAGAGGTGTAGCTCGGTATTGAATAAAAGTTTTTAATTCAGTGGCCGATGTGTGTAGAAATCAATTGGTGCCGTTGACATTTCTTGATTTGGCGACCATCACTCCGACGCTATTTGACTCTGAATGCGATTCTGGATTTGAAAATTCCTCGCATTTACGAGTCCTGTTGCCTGAAATAGCCCTATTCAACACTTTTTAGCTCTCCGGCACTAGCTTATAGATATTTTGAACTTTGACCTCGAAAATATCATACTATCCAAAAGTTGACAAAATGTCTAAGATCTACGACTCAAAATACACCCAGCACCAATTGTTAGCCCTATAGCACCAGTAGATTTATATTTGACCTTTGACCTCGAAGGACCCAAGGCATTCCAAAATTTCCCAAAATTCTGTGGCATATGACTCAAATTTCCCCCCCCCCCCGGAATCAATTTTTCACTCTCTAGCACCGATAGATCAAAATTTGACCTTCGACCTCGAAGAATCCTCCGGATTCAAAATTTCATAATGTTGCCCACATGTAGAGCCTGAAACACCTGCCAAGTGCCAATTTTCACGTTTCTAGCAGTCGTAGATCAAGGTTTAACTTCTACGTGACCACCACTTGACCTTGAAGGACAGGTCGGAGGTCAAATTTAGGATTGTCTTGCAGATCGACGACACGGATTACTCCTAGGCGCAAATGTTCAGAGATCTACTATTTCTGCATCATAGTTAGAATTATTGTGATCCCCTGTCAGCCATCAGTCAATCACTTACGATATACACTGGTTTCCATAAATTAAGGAAAAATGAGAAAAATCACGATAATTCCCAAACCAATTGTGCGATCCTCACGAAATTTGTTAATGTAACCAATAAAGCAATGCCGAGTGAGAATATTGTATGCAAATTAATCTAGGTTGCGTCAATTTGCGTAATCGTATAGCGGCATAAAAACGGGTGTTTTGGAGTAGATCATTATTTTGTGTTGTAAATGTGAGTAAATAAATTCGAAATAGCCATATTGTAGAAATGACCTCGAGACATCATTTGCCAAATGAACTGCGATGGAGAGCTATTAGCCGGCTCGAAGAAGGCCAATATAAGTCAGACGTGGCACGATGGCTGAATATGAGTCCTTCTGGGGTTCATAGACTGTGCAATCAGTTTCTGAGCACGGATTTCGCGTCTCGGAGGTTTAGCCGACGAAGGGCTAGGATACCGACAGCTGTATAAGACCGATATCTACGATTAACAGCACGAAGGAGCAGGACGTCTACTTCCTGTCAGCTACGATCCTCTCTTGCAGCAGCCACTGGGAGGGTTGTATCAACTTCGACTATGCGTAGAAGACTTCATGAGGGATGTCTGTACGCTAGAAGCCATTAATTTCTATACCCCTCATTTCAGGTCACAGGAGAGAGCGGTTGAATTGACACTCACGCATGTTAATTGGACAAGAGCAATGGAGGTTCGTACTCTTCCCAGTTGAGTCCAGATATTGCTTGCAGAGTGATTCAGGACATTGTTTAATATGGAGAGAACGAAGTACCCGCTATCATCCCAATAATATCCGTCAAAGAGACAGTTACGGCAAAGGCAGCATGTGTGTTTGGGGTGGCATTTCCTTAGGTGGACGCACACATCTCTATGTGTTGACGAGGGAACCTCAATGCTCAAAGGTATAGAAATGACATCTTGGACCCTTTGTATGTCCTTACGCCGGTGCAATAGGTGAAACATTCATCTTACAAGACGATAATTCTCCTCCACACAGAGCTCGACTATTGGAACAATACCTTCAAGAGGAAACCATTATGCGCATAAAGTGGCCAGCTCGATCTCCCGTCTAAATCCGATTGAGCATGTGTGGGATGCTCTAGGGAGACGTGTTGCTGCCCTCAACCCTCCACTTGAAACAAAGGTGGAGCTTATTACTGTTTTAAAGGAACAATGGTCGTTACTCCCTACTGAGCTGATTCATAACATCATAAACAGCATGGAAGATCGCTGTCGTGCCTGCAGTGCTGTAAGGGGTGACCACATTCCTTATTAAAGAATTATGCCCGTTGCATTCGACACTTCATTTCTGGACAAGTTCTTGTAAGTGTTAATTTTTGACGATAAATATTTCCAGTGTAAAATATTTTATGCCATTCTGAAACTAGCAATGTAATTCCTGTTTTCAGCAAATTTCATTAAAATCATTCATATAATTTTTTTTGTTTATCATAATTTTTCTGAGTTTTCCTTAATTTATGGGAACCAGTGTATATGATTTTATTGACAAATTTCGTTATTGAAATGCATAAAATGTTCCGTTTTCCCCTCCAGTAGTGTTTCATAATTTGAATCAGCCTGCAAGAACAGATTTCATTCCTTCTATTCAGTTTATGGGCGAAAAGAGAAATTTCGATAGGAGCAAGACTTTTAGTCTTCCATTAATTATTCATTATACATCCCAATCTCTTGTCGCTTTCACAGCGACGATATTCCTAGGATGGGTGGTCATCGCAGCTATTCCTCTCCTTCTCTCTCAAAATGACAAATTAGTAACATGCAGTGCTATTAATTTAGCAAATATCAACCCTTATTTAATCCCTTAATAAAGTGAAATACTACCAGCTTAAATATTGTAATCTTTGAATTTCATGCATGGGCAAAAACTGGGCGGCGACTTTATAAAATCTATTAAAGCGCATTTTATTAAACAAATGTTTAATATATTATAAAAGCTAACTATCACACTTTCTCGCTTAAAATTCATAAAGCAAACGTGAAAATGGGTGTAAATGTACCAATATTCCATAGTGAGAGAAGGAGAGGAATAGATCCGATGACCACCCATCTACTACAGATATTGCTTGCAGAGTGATTCCGGACATTGTTTGATATGGAGAGAACGAAGTACCCGCTATCATCCCAGTAACATCCGTCAAAGAGAGTTACGGCGGAGGTAGTGTGTGTTTGGGGTGGATTTCCTCATGAATTAATTGTACCCCCCCCCCCCCACCACAGAGGGACATAGCAAGAGGAGTGTTGTGAGTTCCAACAACCGTCTATAAAAAAGAAAATTACAAACATGTGAATTTGAATGAGAAATAGAATGCATACAAACGTAATATTAATCTTTAAATCGAAAGACAAATGATAGCTATGATGATTCGCTAAAGGTTTGACCTTTGACCTCGAAGTTAATTTAAGATTACTAGTGCTGTTTGATATCAATACTCTTTGATATCAAACAGGGGAGAGTGTTTGAGAAAAAAGAAGGAACACTGTTTTTTATCAATACGAATTCAATACCACTTTGAAAAAACTGAATACGCCATTGAACTCAAATCCTCCTCCGGAACTTTAAATGCTGTCACTCTTGATGCTATTAGAACACAGTTTTCCGAATTACTCTTCAATGATTGGCTAACAAGTGATATTGAATAGAACTAAAATATGTTGTTATTAATAAACTTTCTTTTACCTCAAAATGTTGTTATTGATAAACTTTCTTTTATTTCAAAATGTTGTTATTAATAAACTTTCTTTTACTTCAAAATGTTGTTATTAATAAACTTTCTTTTACCTCAAAATGTTGTTATTAATAAACTTTCTTTTACCTCAAAATGTTGTTATTAATAAACTTCCTTTTATCTCAAAATGTTGTTATTAATAAACTTCCATTTATCTCAAAATGTTGTTATTAATAAACTTCCTTTTATCTCAAAATGTTGATTCATTACCTGGAAAGTTGAGCCTTGTGTGCCTTGAGTGTACATGCAAATACGAGTGACATTTTGTTGTTGCCGTAAAAAGGAGCCCTGTGGAGAAATACATAGGAAAACAATTATTACATTGTAAAATGCATTTCAGAAGGAAATACTTCTTTGCTTCTCGAAAATATAAGTAAAAAAGCATTCGTATGATAAACAAAAATAAACATGCACTTTGTATATCGCAATACACATATTTTACCGCATTATTAATATATAAATCTAACAACTCGTATTAATTAAATTCGAATTATTTTGCTTGAATATTAAATAATGTATTTGAAAGTCTTATTTTTCATGTGCAGCATCTTGCTGTTTGATCATGGTGAGTTGAAAACTATCCAACAGCTGTTGAGGCGCGAATTGCTATTCCAGCAATCCCCAGAAAAGAAAAGAGAAAATAATTATTTTTCACATCATGAATAAATGAGTACCGATTGATTAAAAAGCAGAATTAGTTTCAAATAATAAAATGCTGTTCATCCGAGGCAGGCATAGCCTAAAATCTGGAAAAAAAATATAGTTTGCTGAATACAAAAAATGACAATTCGAGTTATTCGAAAGGTCGTGATACCCCAAAATTTAAAACTCTGATGATAGAAATCTTCCTTCAAGAGTAAACGTCTAAATGATTTTTAATTTGCACAGAATAAATGTCCACCAGATTGAATACATCACTGATTGACTTAAAAGAATTGTTATCGGGAAAATGGGACGTTAAAGCTACGTTCGTTTGGGCAGAAAAGCTACACCATGTTAAGCTTAATATTCATGTTGTTTGATCTTGACAGGAGGTTTCGATTTGTATAAAATATTAGTTTAAACCAGAGGTTCCAAAACTTATTTGTCTTACCGCCCCCTTTCCAGAAAAAAAATTACTCAGCGCCCCCCTGGAAATCTAGTTTCTTTAAGCGAACAAACAGAAAGATGCAGTGACAAATTTGCGTTCTTTTATGTATTTATATTTCTATCTATGTCCTAGAACATAGTAAAGAAAGATGTTTATTTGGAAAATAAAGTGATCACTACGACTCTATGTTACACAACTGATGAAATATGTACGAACGGTTTTTCAAAATTTTCTTATCTTCCCTTCTTTCTTTATGCTTCCACCGCCCCCCAATGGAACTCGAGGCTACTACCGACCACCTGGATCGTTCCAGCGCCCCCCAGGGGGCGGTATCGCCCACTGTGGGAAACATTGGTTTAAACGATACTCATTGCGTAACTTTGTTTTGAATTGGAGTTCCCTATGAACTGGTCGTTTAACTCAGATTTCAAACTGAACACGAGGATCGAGTAACTTTCAAACTAGAGTTAAACCTAACATTTTCTCTTTAAAGGAATGCATTTTCCGACACTATTTTATAAAATTAGTAATTATATATGTTATTTTATTACTATAGAGATAGAAACAATTATTTTCAAAGGACAATATTTAAACCATTTCCTACCAGCAATTCCACTTCCTTACGAATTCCTTCTTTCCATGATCAACAACCATTTTCTTCTACACAAGAAGTGTGCAAGCATAGAGCAAAAAGACTTCCGAACTAAGGTTTTTTTTTTTTCTTTTATTAGATTCAAGTGTTAGATATAAAAAAAATCACATTTTTCTGTCCTGATAATAAAACAAATTAACAATAAGTCACGAAAGCATCACTTACGATGATGGTGAACCACCAGTCATAATGCATTGATTTATAATTGAGTAGCGAAAGAAATAATGCAACAAATATGGTCCTAGACAAATAAATTGTCTATGTTACTTCAAGTACACAGAACACTCTTTGCTCTCTCTCACCGTAAAAAATTATTTTTAGGCGGTTATTACTCCATACAAATATATCATATCTTCAATAGATGTTCAAATGCAGTGGTCGTAAAACTTTCTTTACGCTGAGATTGAAGTCGTTCTTTTCTCTAATTCTAGGTATAGTGATCCTGATAACCAGGTAAAGGGAAACTCAGGAAAACTTTACTAGCCAAAAGTTTTACCACAAGTCATAGTCATATATCAATGGAGAAGAAGGGGAAACTATTTTTCCTTGCTGTTAAGTGCCTTAAAACAAAGAACAAACGAAATTAATCATAGTGAATTCAGTGGCCGGGCCTCAGTCGGTAGCGACCCAGGCTCGAAATCTGCAGTTCCCAGGTTTGAGGACCAGCATTGTTATTCATCTCCGCAAAACCCCCACCCTGCCCTCGATCAGAAGGGGACATCGACAGGCTTGGAAAGGCCGCCGTCCATCAGATGGGACGTTAAGCTCTGGCCCCGTGTGCGGGAGGCCCATATCCAGTGCACGTTAAAGAATACATTAGATACCTTGACGGGAGGCTACCATCTGTCTCCTAACAGCTATCCAGTGGGTCTTCTCTCCCCAATCCTTTCTGAGCTCTAGGTGTCTTTGTGACTTGGTCATAGCACACTGTGTGAAAAAAAGTGTCACTCGGAGGTAAAACAACTCAATCCGTAGTACATTCAAGGGTGAAAGTTGAAGTTCTTTCCCGTGGAAATATTTTGCTTTTGGAATCTTTTCTAGCTTGGATAGTAACAATCCACGCCAAAATATTTCACTCGCCAAAGACCAGTGAGCGAATAGATTTTCTCAACTCTAATAATAACTCCATTCTGTTGTGACCCTTGTGTAAGTCGTTATTATCTCATGAACTGAGATACATTCAGTAAAATTTTTTGTTGCACTTGAGGAAATTCGATTCATAGAAAGAGTTTAAACTTTTGCGTAAATGAAACACAAAGCGAACCTACCATTCGTTATTTTTCCCAAACAAGAAAATCAAAAACATCAGTTTTTTCCACAGCTTAAATTGTTTCATCACTTATTGAGGAGAGGACCCTAAAATTCGAAATAAGCTGTTAACTTAACTTGCTACTTAACTTAATTGCAATTAGACTCTCTATCCAAAAATTTTCTTACACATGAAACATTTGCATATCTCTACTACCCCAAACAATAGAATTTAATACCCTAAAATTTCGAATAATAGCCGTGGATAAAATTTATAATTTCTTGTTTTCATTCTACTACAGTTCAAACACAGTCCACTATTTAGGTCGTGGCTTAAATAGTTCCTACTAGTCCTAACAGATGACATTACAGCGAGCTTAATAAATGTGCAAAGGATCAGTTAACACCTGATAAGAATCTTCGGTTTGATAGCTTGGGTGACAAAGCAGACGAAGCAGTTAATAAAAAACAAATACCCCCTCAAGCAGCTGCTTGCCACAGAGGTCTGACAGGAGCCAGTCAGTTTATATGCCATAGTAGAAGGTCTGAGAGGATGGCAGGACCTCAGCAGAAAAACGACACATACATCCATGCCTTACCCGGGGCTCGAACCCAGGTCCCTTAGATCAGTAGCCAAGCGCGCTAACCATTCGGCCATGGGACGGCTGACGAAGCAGTTAGACAGCAAAAAATAAGGGGATTGTACAAGATAGTTACTGTTTTGTGCGGGAAGAAACAGACAGGTACACAGGGATTTAGGGATAAATGTGGTTGAAGGTGAGGATTCTGTGATGGCTAGGTGGGCTGAGCATTTCAGAGATGTTCTAAATAATGTGATTATTTCTATTCCCATTGTTTGTAATGAGGATAGATGCATATCAGCTTTTATGATGGCCCTATATCACATCCCGAAGTCGCATTGGCTATCTAATCCCCAGGGTGGAAGAAATCACCACTGAAATGCTTAAAGCTGGCAACATTTGTGTTGTCACATGGCTGACTGAAATTTTGAATTTATTTTATGATAAAGGTGTTGTTCCTAAGGATTTTACTAGAGATATAATAATCCCGATTTTAAGAAAGGGGATCACAATTCTTGTAATAATTAAAGGGGAATTAGTTTAGTTTCTCTTTCAGGTAAAATTCTTTGCATGATTATACGTAATGGAATTAAGAATTTGGTTGATGGACAACTGCGTGATGAACAGTGTGGATTCAGAAGTGGTAGGGGATTTATTGATCAAATATTTCCCCAGGCAAATTGTTGAGAAATATTTGCAGTTTAAAAAAATCTACTTTATAGATTTGAAAAAGGCTTTTGACTCTGTTTATCGATGTAATTTGTTGTTGATCACATGGAATACTTGACAAGTTAATAATACTGAATCGTGTGCGATAATATATCATGTGCGATAATAATCTAATCGTGTGCGATAATAATCGTGTGCGTAATAACACTGAATCGTGTGCGAGAATTGGTACGTTTTGCAGCGATTGATTTAGCATTGCTAGTGGAGTTAGACAAGAGTGTATTTTGTCTCCTTTTCTCTTTAGTTTGGTTATTGATTATGGTATGCGAAATTCTTTGCAAGTGAAAACGTTTGGCCTTAAATGGTCTAGAGATTTCAAAATTTCTGATTTAGATTTGCGGATGATTTGACCTTATTGGCTAATGATGTTGATGAGATCTGTTCATTAGGGTTGTTGAGGAGACTGGTAATAGAGTAGGTTCAGTGGTAAACAGAGAAAAACTGAAATGATGAAAATTGGTCAGGCAGATGATACTGCAGTTGCTTTGAATGGCTGCACTCTTGAACAAGTGTCTCAGTTTAATTATCTTGCGAACTATGTAACAGATACTAGTGATGTACAGCATGAGATAAATAGAAGAATACGTATTGGCTCTGGGATTTTTAAGAATCTATGGAGAATGTGGAATAGTAGGCATGTATACCTAAAGACTAAAATTAGACTTTATAATAGTTTGGTTCTTTTTAAAGTTAATTATCGTAGCGAAACGTGTACCCTTTGTAAGCTGTATAACAAGAAACTTGATGCCTTTGATTCTAGATGTTTTCGCAGTATCTTGGGCATTAGATGGCTTGACTTTGTAAGTAATGATGGTATTATAAGAATGAGTCAGCAACCTCCTTTGAGCACCATTTTGTGTTGACCGTATATATAGCTGCAGATTGGCAAACAGGATTATAAACTGTGTGCCTAAAGGCTTCAAGAAAAGGGAGAGACCTAGGATGAAATGGGCAAGCAATGTTAAACAGGACCTTGTTACTTGTTAAGCCTAGAATGGCTAAATGCAGCAACTGTAGCTCAGGGCAGACATGTCTGGAGAGGAAACGTACATTCTGGTAGAACCTTTATAGCCCACAAGAGAATTTTTAGTACCTACTCAATATCAATGAATTTCGTTGAACATTTGAAAGTTGGTGTGTGTGTGTGTGGGGGGGGGGGGTAATGAAGATAAATCAAGGCGTTGCGGCGCAGTCCCGCAGATTCTGGGATATTTGGCATCCCTGTCTGAGACCCGGCCACTATTTACGTGTTCTGTGCTATTATTCGGCTACAATTCAAGCATTGGCTACTATTTAGGCCTCGGCGTTTAATATGTCATATGCGGTAATGTCATGTGACGAAAATCATCCAAGTTCGTTCTTTGCCACAACAGAACAATGGTAATTGGATAAATATTTTACATTGATAAAGTGGAAAATATTCAAGACGAAAAATTCTTGACCTGATATCTGATATCGGAGAGAATTTAATTTGTTATTGGAAAGAAGAAAAAATCTTGTTATTGGTGGGTAAAATCTTGACGATGGTGAAGGGGAAGACTGAAAAGAGAAGAAACTCTTGCACGGTAAGGAGTGAAAGTCTTGACATTGAGGAAGATTTAAAAAAATCTTAACATCGAAAGAAAACAAATCTTGACGGTGGTAAGTGGAGGGAATCTTGATATTACAAAAAGGGGAATTTCTATACAAAGGTAAAGAAAGAGGATCCTGACTCTGATAAGAGAAGACATTTTTGACACTGTTAAGAAGAGAGAATATTGAAATTGGTAAGAATGGTCTTGATACTAACAAGAGGCACTTGACATCCTTACAGGAAGAAAATCTTGATACCAATAGATTTGGGAATCGAGCCTGCCAGCGTCAGGTTACGAATCTCTCAAAATATGATCTTAACCTAACCTTCCCTTTGCTGGGATCACTTCTGAATCTGAAATCATGAATTGACCACCCTTTTCTGAAATGTTTTAAATGATTGCATGCAGATAATTAGCGTTACAATAATATTTTACTTACAAATGGGAGGAAGGTTCCTGAGACAAAAGTGATGAACACGCAGTTTGCAAAGAGCAGAAGCACTAATTTATACATCTCTTCTCTCTGCAGCTACAGCTCGGAAATAAAACAAAAATTATGATACTTTTTTCCTAAAATGTATAGAGAAAATAAAAATTAAAATGCATATTACAGAAAAATTAAGTCTTGCCATATAGTAATATGAAAGAAAAAGAAATAGCCGTTACCACTGAAAAATATTTCCTAAAGAGAGCGGACACATACAAAGTTCCCTTATAAGGTTTTTACGGCAATTTTAAAAGATAAATTAAACTCCAATTGATATCTTTCAAAATTTATATTTTTTAGTAATATTCATTTGATATTTAAAAGGATATGGGAACTAGAACATTTAACGGCAGTACTGCTAGTAAAACGAATTTTACTTAAAATAATTCATTAAAGTGCAAATAATAACTGTTAAAACAAATCGTTTGGTCAAAGAAATACGCTAAGGACATTTCTGTAATGAATCTGTTTTTGTCCATTATGAAGAAAATTGTTCTAAAACGAGGGCGAAAATCGTCTGCTGTGAAATGTTACAACGACATTAACTATTTAAATAAACTAATGATTTTAAAAATCGAGATATAGAAAGATTTGAATGATTTCTCCAGTTAATCTCCAGCAACATTTTTGCAAAAATTTATTTCTCGAAGTTAAGGATTTTGCAATACTGCATTCCATTCAAATAACATGGAAGTGTTGCGTGACATTTGTTAATGCACTACTTTACACTGGCGGAAATTGAAATAAGAACACCCAGAAGGAATTCCTTTAGCAACGTCATATTATAATATGTTAATAGTTAAGTAACGTATTATAGTTAGTAATGCAGCAGAAACCGTGATCCAAGATTGAAAGTCACTGGATGAAATAATGACGTCACTGAGGACGACAACATGCAAATGTACGCAGCGCGTATTTAAGGACTAGGGAATGAAGAAATAAGTTATTCGTCTCGTGTCGCGTTATTCAATGCTCTTTGAAAAAGCTACCATGCCTGGGCGACGCAGGCATGCAACATTTGTCCAGTTAGCGGAGTTTGAGCAAGGTCGTATAGTGAGTCTTTTGGAAGCAGGTTGGTCTTTTTGTCAAATTGCACACCACGTTGGACGAGAGGTATCGGCAGTGGTACGATAGTGGCGTTGATGGTCAAAAGAGCATTCGCACACTCCGTCAGACATGGTTCTGGGCAACACAGAGTTACGAACGCACGAGAGGATTGGTGTATCAGGAGGGCAGCGGTGACAGAGCAGACGGCTACGGCATCACAAATTCGATTCTTTGTCGTACTTACAAGAACGATACGCAATCGTCTTTTGGAAGCAGGACTACGGGCACGTGTGCCGCTGGCATGGTTACCACTGTCACCTCGTCACTGTCGAGCACATTTGCAGTGGTGTAAAGAACGAGTTCATTGGCGGGAAGAATGACAGTCTGTGGTCTTCAGTGATGAAAGCCGATTCTGCTTAGGAGCGTCTGATGGTCGTTTACGCGTTCGAAGGCAACAAGGTGAGCGGCTTCTTCCATCGTGCATCCGCCAGTGACACATAGGGCCCACACCGGGCATCATGGAGTGGGGATCTATTAGCTCTCACTTCCGTATGTGTTTGGTGTTTGCACAGGGTATAATGAATAGCAATACGCATGTCAGCGACATCGTACAAACGTTCGTCTTGCCATATTTGAGTGTAATCCCAACTACTTACAACACAAAACGCAATGTGTTAGTATTTTTAATACACTTAGTAACCCAAAACATATTTCATAAGGTGTACCACAAGTTTCAGTCCTAGGACCAACCATGTTTTTGATATTCACAAAGGATCTATGCAAATTAAAAATAAATAGCTTTATTAACACCTTTTACAGATGATACATCATTAACTTTATGTGCTGATTCTCTAGAAAATCTCCTTTATAACATGAGCACTGATCTGAAATGAGTGATGAAATGGTTGAATTTAAATGGATTACATTTAAATACGAAAAGAGTAAGTAAATTCTATTAGATTCAATACCTTATTGAAATGTGCCTTCTTTAAAATGTAATACTCATTAAAAGGTAAAATAAACATTGAATCACTTCAACGTGTTATCACTGTCCTTTCTCAACAAGTTGTTTCTACTAAATAAATCTCATAGATTACGCTTCAATTGTTAATGGTGTTTGTTTTGTTATTTTCAATTTCCGCCAGTGTATTAGAGAATTTCCAAGTTATGCCAATGGGAATACAATTTCGAAGCTTATAGCTTCTAAAATGTGCATTTAGCGATAAAAATGTGATTGAAGATAAATTAAAGATTTTAATTAAATCTTTTTGAATCTCGATTTTCAGCAAAATTTGTTCAGTTTTTAAAAATGTTATGAAAGCTGGAATAGTTAACAACAAATTGTCTTGTTTACTAAAAATCATTCATAATTATCTAATATTGAAATGATTATTAGGCAAACTTCTAAAATGTATATTCATTTTATTAAATGGCTTGAATCAATACTTAGTAGTTCATTTTATTTACTTTCTGATATAAAATTCTTCTGACCCATTACTGTTATGAAATATTCAGTGTCAATAACTCTTTAAATACTGAACGAATATATGCCGTTCAGAGGTAAAACAACCCAACCCAACCCAACTGAACGAATATTGTTGAATATCGAGATAAACAGATTTTATTAAAAAATAAATAAAAAACCCTCAAGCAGCTGTTTGCCACTAAGATCTGACAGGAGTCTTTCAGTTTACATACCATAGTAGAAGGTCTGTGAGGATGGCGGGACCTCAGCAGGAAGACAACACAGCATTCATGCCTTGAACCCTTTGACCAGTAGCCAAAAGCGCTAACCGCTCGGGCCACGGGACGAATAAATTTTATTATAATCTTTAATTTATCTTTAATTTAAAGCATTTTCCATTAAATGCATTTTTTTAATTTACGGAGCTTTGAAGTTAAATTCTCACTGACATAACATGGAAATCTTTAAAATTTTGGTTTGACAGTTTATAATGTTTTATATCAAAGCTTAAGACACTAATGCACTTTTCTCTTATTTATTCTTTATTTTACAAAAAAAGATACGTTTCTTTTTTACTATAAACTATCCACAAGTTGAAAGCGGGTTGATATAATGCATATATTACATTAAATAGACATAAGGTCGAAATTTATACGTATTAGCACTCGTGGGTGTACTGCCGCTCAAAAAAGTATCCGAACGCTACGGTTGATTACAAAATTCAGAAAAAATATCTGGCAACGATATTTTTAGAAATTAGTGATCTGGCAACCTTCGTATCACGAGACAGATGGTAGCCTCCCGTCAAGGCCATCCAGCGTGTGCTTTAACGTGCACAGGTCACGTGACACGAAGGTTGCCAGATCACTAATTTCTAAAAATATCGTTGCCAGATATTTTTTCTGAATATTGTAATCAACCGTATTGTTCGGATACTTTTTTGAGCGACTGTACATGTGTGTACACACAAGTGCTAATATATATAAATTATATATACATGAAAAATATGTCTGAAATATATATACATGAAAAATATGTGTGAAATATATATATATGAAAAATTTCAAACTCTCTGAATCCTGAAATATTATAAATATGCCAATATATATTAATTCAGAGTATTAGGAGGTGGACAAACACCACTTATCTAACTAATGTTTTCCCAAAATTGATACACATCCCAAACGAATTACACTTGAATTCTATATCTGAACACCCCATATGGAAAACTTACAATGCTAAATATGTTAATCAGAAACTTTCTAATCTTTAATTTTCAACAGCATTCAATGAATGTTTGATGGGTAGAAAGGACACGTAATGCTCATCCCTTGTCCTCCAAACACTATCTTTAAATAACAAAAATCGAAAGAATTCATTGTAAAAAAATCTCTAAAAATCACGGAAATGTAAAAAAAAAGCTAATAATATAAATCATAATAATATATTTCATGGCTCTGTAGCTTTTAACTCCTGATTAATGGAAGGGCGGCTAGTTCATTTGGCCACCTGGGACACTGCCCATCAAATATTACCACAAAAAATAATAAACGAATTTCAAATGTAGTATTCATTATTTGTCATATCTAAATCGGCATAATACCATTTTTATATTCGTTCTGTAATCATTATTTGCCGTGTTACGTAAATAAGTAATCATAGCGTTTACTTTGTGAATCGGTTACGTCGGCTGCTTTCGTATTGCTAATACGATTTTTAACATTGCGGCCATCGTCCGGAACCTCAACATTATTATAGTGATGACACAAATGCGCATGCGCTGAAATTCAACCACGCTGAACTTCAAGTGACACGTGATTGGTTGGTTCAACCAAAGCAAACAATAGTCCAAGATCTTGTCAGCGAATATCTCTATTTGATATGGCAGGCTCAATGAACATAAACTTTCCTGACAAGGTGTGTTTGAACTGGGTTGCCAACTTTTTATTTTGCTACGAGTTGGGTTGGGTTGTTTTACCTCTGAGCGGCACTTTTTTGCACACCATGGGCTAAATGGCCAGGTCACATGGACCCCGAAGGCTCAGAGAAGGTTGGGGGAGGGGACCCACTGGAACAGCTGTTGGGAGACAGATGGTAGCCTCCCGTCAAGGCCATCCAGCGTGTGCTTTAACGTGCACAGGGTATATCTCTCCCGTACACGGGGCCACGGCTTAACGTCCCAACCGACGGACGGCGGCCTTTCCAAGCCCATCGGTGTCCCCTACTGACCGTGGGCAGGGCGGGGAATTTTGCGGAGATAAATCTCAACACTGACCCAGTTGGGACTCGAACCTGGGAACTACAGATTACGAGCCTGGCGAGCTACCGACTGAGCCACCCCCGCCCCTATTTTGCTACGATAAGATACTTATAAATGAAGAATTTAAGAACAACATTAGACATAAAAGTGTAAAATGTTTTGAACATTTGGTCTACGACAGAATGCTAATACAGTAGACTCTCTCTTATCCGGTTTCGGCTCAACCGGCTTCCGTTTTAACCGGTCGTTCCAAGAAGCGGAAGCAAGTCGCCGCGTGTTTTGTTTATAGTACAGTACATATTTTCTTCAGTTTCTCTTTGTGAATATTACAGTGTACAGTGTACTGTGCGTATAAAGGAGTGTGTTGTGATCTATTAATTATTGTGTAGTTCAAAATGAGTGGGTGCAAACGTAAGCGTAATGTCGTTACGATGGAGATGAAATTAAAAGCGTTAGAACGTATTGACAAAGGTGATCCAGTAAAGCATATTTGTGATGGACTAGGTGTTGGTAAAAGTACGAGAAATGACTGGAGAAGGAATAGAAAATCTTTACAAGATTTTTGCATTCAAGTCGAGTCTGAAAAAACTCTTTTTTCTCGGTGCACTCTTAAAAAGCAGAAAAATGAAATTGTCGATGATGCACTTTGGTTATGGTTCATGCAAGAGCGTCGAAAAGGAACGCCAATCAGTGGGCCAATCTTGAAAGAAAAAGCATTGATCCTTCATTCTAAAACCGATAACGCGGGAGTTATTTCAGCAAGCGAGGGATGGCTTTCTCGCTGGAAAAAAAGGGCATGGTGTTCATTACCTTGGTGTTTGCGGTGAGAAATTGTCAGCTGATCCTTTAGCAGCAAAGGAAGTTTCAGAAGAACTTTGTGCTTTATTGAAGAAGAAGGCCTATGTGCAGAACAAATTTATAATGTAGATGAGATTGGGTTAAATTTTAAACTTCTTCCAACGAAAACGTTTGTGACAACGCAAGCAACCTCAGCATCAGGATTTAAAACAAAGAAAGAATCACTGTGGCTCTGTGTACAAATGTTGCAGGTACGCACAAACTTCCTCTTTTTGTAATTGGGAAATCAGCAAAACCCCGAGCATTCAAGCATTTAAATTTAGCTGCTCTGCCAGTTTACTACAAAGCTCAAAAGTCTGCTTCGATAGACTCGTATTCGTTTAAAAAGTGGTTCTTTACAGAATTTGTTCCAAAAGTAAAAAACCACTTGACAAGTTTTAAAATGCCTGTAAAGACCCTACTCATTCTCGACAATGTCCCAACACACCCAAGCGAACTCATTTCTGACAAGATAAAAGCCATGTTTTTGCCACCTAATGTAACATCTTTAGTGCAAACAATGGATCAAGGCGTGCTTGTAAGTTTAAAAAGGCGATACAGGAGAAAGCTTTTTTCAGAAATTCTACAGCGAACCGAAAGTGACGGAAGAGGGCTTTTAAATGCTTTGAAAGCAATGAATATGAAGGATGTGATCTACATGTTGGCAAGAGCTTTTGAAGAAATGCCTCGTAAAACGTTTGTGAAGTCATGGAGAAAACTTTCGCCCGAAGTTAAAAACTGTGTAGAAAGTACCAAAGACGACAACACGGAAGTATCGAATGAGCCTGCGCCTGCCGAAGATATGACGGATTAATGAAAATATTTCGTGGCTTAATGACTTTAACTGGCTGCCTGGATGTGACACACTTGAGTGACATTGAAACAAGGTGATGACACAAGATGACATTGAGAAATGGTTAAAAAGTGATGGAACAGTTGCAAAATGAAACACTGAATGATGATGAAATTATCAATGCAGTTTGCCAAGAAGGGAACGGAGAAGAAGCGTAGAATGAAGAAGAGAAAGAAGGAAAAGTTAGCCATATTGAAGGAAAAGAAGCTTTTGATGTTGCAGTAAGATACATTGAACAACAACAGGCCTCATCTGCGATTGATGTGATGTTTATTTAAAAATGGCAAGACTTTGCAGGTAAAAAAGTGTTAAGTTCAAAGAAACAAAAGAAAATCACGCACTTTTTCAAGTGAGTGTGAGTAAATATTGTGCAACAATTCATTAATTAAATACAGTACAGTTAGTATTTTTGTCATTTGCCGTTTTTATTTATTTTCTGACACAATTTTCGCATTAACCGGCCTTTGGGGTTACGGGGTGAGGTTTACGGAGATAAATCTCGATGCTGGCTCAGCTGTGACTCAAACCTGGGAACTGCAGATTACAAGCCTGGCACACTACCGACTGAGCCAACCCACTCCTTCGCTTACTTAAACAATCAAATTATTTTGCAAAGTTATTTTCTGAGTTAATTTAATGCTCAGTTGAGTGATTAAGATGCCAGTGGTTTGATAGCCCTACCTGTCGGAGGTGTCTCAATCAGTAGCACGCCAGGCTCCTATAGCTCCCAGGGTCGAGTCACCACTATGCCTGCTTTGAGAACTTTTTTCGTTAACTCCGGATTTCAACCACAGGGATCAGAATTGGTCTGAAGAGGTCGCTGTCCATTGAAAGGGGTCGTTAAGCCGTGTCTCCCTGTACAAGAGAGCCCTATCCTGTGCTCGTTAAAAAAAACATGCTGGTTGGTCTTGATAGGAGGTTTCCATAACCTTTCTGTAAGATTTCCAGTGAATTCTCTTCCCCTACTCAATTCTCAGTTTTTGGGACCTTTGTAACTTTGCAGGTTAACCAAATGAGTGCACATCTACAATAGAACAAATCTATACAAAAAGGGAGAAACTTGAAAGGTAATGAATCATTCTCCCATTAAATAAACAATGATCTTAAATATACAACGCCCTTAAATAAACAATATTGACGTAATTCATTTGTTTCGATTTTGATCTATGATAAAATATGCAGAAAGGAACGAATTAAAATAAATATCAATACAGTTCAAGCAATATCACACAGAGGGTGACTTTAATTCAAGTGACAGCCGTCATTGCAGCTTGAACGAATGATATGAGAGGGAAGATATTTCCTAGATAGGTTCCAGCATATGAAATTTCCAAAACATGCCACCAGGTGGTGCAATGTGGCATGTGATAAAGTAGAAACAGTGGTCTTTGACAAGCAAGTGGTTTTGTGATGTTACGGGTCGAACTGCTTAATGTCCTTCGTAGTCTAGCAATAGGGGACATGCGTGATTCGTTGTCCATGGTAGCCAGTACTGAAAAGGATTAATGTTGAAGACCTAATGCGTGATCTTAGCCTTCAGATCAACCAGATTGTGTACCTCGGAAATATAGACAAGATCCTTCAAATACCTCCATAACCAATGGTTTGCGATTGGGATCATGTGACAAAGAAGGATAATCAGTAAGGAGTCACCATGTGGTCTGAGAGTGGATTTTGCGATTATAAAAGTTCTTAACAGATTTGGTACTGTGTGGTGGAGCATTATAGACGTAGCTGTTCATGCCATAAAACTCCAAACTACCAAACAAACAACTACTGTGGGGTAATATGCAGGTAATGGACATAAAAATGGAAACTTTCCCACGTTCAGTCAAAGGAGAATCAAATTTCCATAATTTCAAAAAAAGAGAGTCCATAATTTCTACAATAAGCATTTTATATGAAAAATAGGACTAGATAAATTAAAATCCTATTGGAACATCTCTAAATCTCGTTTTTCAAAGGGGGGGGGGGGGCGGTGGCTCAGTCGGTAGCGGCCAGGCTCGTAATCTGTAGTTCCCAGGTTCGAGTCCCAGCTGGGTCAGCTTTGAGATATATCTCCGCAAAATTCCCCGCCCTGCCCACGGTCAGTAGGGGACACCGATGGGCTTGGAAAGGCCGCCGTCCGTCGGATGGGACGTTAAGCCGTGGCCCCGTGTGCGGGAGAGCCATACCCTGTGCACGTTAAAGAACACGCTGGATGACCTTGACGGGAGGCTACCATCTGTCTCCCAACAGCTTTCTAGTGGGTCCCCTCCCCCAACCTTCTCTGAGCCTTCGGGGTCCATGTGACCTGGCCATTTAGCCCATGGTGTGCAAAAAAGTGCCGCTCAGAGGTAAAACAACCCAACTCGTTTTTCAAAAATATATATTGGGTATTCAAAGAGCTACGGAAGCTTGAATATTTAACAGCAACAGTGTCAGTCCTAAGAAACTAATGCAAAAACTGACAATTATTGAAATAATTTTTGCAGAAAATTCTAAAACATGCATGTTACATTCTTATATAGTTTGAAATAACACATTTTTTTTAAAAGTTTCAATTACCTTCTAAGGTAAATTCTTATGACTGACATCGCTGTCGTTCACTATTAAAACTTCTCCAATTATTTAAATACTGAACGGATATAGTTCAAAATCGAGATGTGGAGAGAGTTGAGTTAGATTTTTTTTTAATTTAAAAAAGAAATTTTTATTTCAGCTATTTTTTATATATACAGAATAATCTTGCTTTTACATTTACAAAAGAAGGAAAAGTTACAATAGACTTGAAACCGCCTAAATGAGTCATTTTGTTTTTCAAATAATTATAGCGGGAGTTGGTTGCAAAATACAAGGGAACTAATATGAGGAGATTGAGATCTGGGCCGAAGTAGAGATACATTTAATTTGAATTCTAATATCTAGATCTGCTTTTTTTTCCTGACTTAAAATTGTCCTGTTAACTTAAAATGCTTTAAGACTTATTCAGTGAAGTAATTATTCGTATTTCTTCCTTAGTTTGATTTTATTATTTATATTTTTATTATTATATATATTTTTTTATTCTTTCAGATCCCAGTAGTTTTTGCCAGCCTTGTGGGAGAAAATTTTCAAGATCATTTAACCACTCTAGGGGTTAATTTCAAAGCCGAGAAAGCATTTGCGTTGTTGCCTCTCAAAGCTTTCACTCCTTCCAGAATTATGAATTTTACGCTTACCGGAAAAGGTAATTACGGTTTTCGATTTTGTTTAAGAAATTATGGAAGTGCTGTTCCCTTTAGATTCTTAAGTCCTTCATGCCTATATTTTATCTTTACAAGCTTGCATAACTCATAGGTGAGAAAGCATTAACAGTAGTGACGTTTCCTGAGTAATAATTTAGGGGATGTGGGAAATCACACGAGGCATCAACTGCATAGCATCATATTACCTTAAACAGCATATCAATAATTGGCTGGATAATAGTTAGATCCGGCGTTACCACAAAAATAGGCACATATATTCTTTTATAGAAAATAAACTGCAGTGTATCAATCAGTGTCTTTAACTTTCTCATATCGGAGCACTTATTTACAATTCCTGGTAATTATGGCCTGTTATGGAAAGAATTACGGGAATCATTCTCAAGACTACACGTAACCATCAATTTGCGCCGGTTCCAATTGCGCCAATTCACAATTATGGCGATTCGGAAACCAAAAGGCCAATAAGTTAAAAAAATATCCAAAAATAAAAATAATTAAAGAAAAAAATTCAAAGTCACCAAGAGTCTAAAAACGTCAGTATAAGTACCGTAATGTACTTTATTCCCAAAAGTTTTTTTTTAAATATAAAAGCATTAAAGAACTTAAGATTATTTTTAGGGGTGCTGGAACGTAATGCATTGACTTCCTATTGACTTACATTATATGTATAATGGTTTCCAATTGCTCCAGCTACCCCCAGGAAGAGAATCCTGGGGTAAATTGAGGGCTACCTGTATATGACCTAATCATGCAAGACAATCCCGCAAGCTTTTTAACGTGAATATTACACAGAGTAGTTATCTTGGGTGAGGTACATCGGTTTATTGTCTGATGTAAAGGCCGATTGACTTTTCAGGTGACGAATTCGAAAGGAATTTGAAATACCCTCTCTAGTTTGGAACAATTGTAAATAAAAATAAGAGTAATAACAAGTTTTGAATCAGAATTCGAAATATCCTTTAATTGTTGGTATTAAAAACTGTTTCGAAAATCAGATTTTTACATTTATTGCTAGAACATTCGAAACGTAAAAAAGTCATTACTTGTTAAGTAATAAAATATTACCGATAACTATAAATTTACCTGAAAAACAGTCAAGCACCCACAAGCTTCAAATGGATTGTATTTGAAAATATGCCTTACTTCTTAAAAGTGAAGTAAAAGCATCGTAAATCGATTTTTTTCCTTTCTAAATCGTTCTTACATTCGCATACAAAGTTCAGTTACTTTCCATTTCTCTACATCTTTATATTAAACAGCATTTTCACAATTGTTGTTCTAAATATTTTTGCAATGTACAATAAATTTTATCTTCATCTAATTTTACAACGATTATTATTTCAAGTACATTTTTTTTTCACAAATTTATATATATATGTTACAAAGTTATTGGGCTTAATAAAACACAAAATAACGGCGAAAGTTTCAAACCAACAAGAGTCATAACTCGCCTGTAACGGAGCACTTTATATTATTATGAGAATTATACCTATTTCTGTGAGAACAGTATAAAGGTGTGGAAGAAGCAATGTATATCGGGATAAATAGAAGGAAAGCAACAGAAGAATCATTTATTAACCACGTTAAATGATATTCATGATATAAAAATATTAAATATATTTGTCATGAATCATGAACAACAGAACATGCCTGCCATCTCACAAATCAGCAATTTAATGAGTCATATGTATATTCAAGATTCGTTTAAATCTTCATCTTTCCACTCTTAATGTTCATTCACTTCATTCGTCATATTTGTTCATTTCAAAGATAACCTGATATATCCATGCGATTGGATCTCATAATTTTCTTTTAGAAAAGATAATTCTTTAAATTATCTTTTCTCGAAAACTTCATTTTAAAACGAAGGTTAGCTTCTTTTTAAAATGAAAACCTTCTTTAATTAATATTGCTAGAGGCCGAGTAGTTAGCTTATGAAAAGACCTGGATTCGAGTCCCATTTGACGATCGAATCCAGGTTCTTTGATCTATGAGGGTTTTCTTGTGTGGCATTTTGTCGAGGTTATTTCCTTCCTTACAGATCTTTGTGGTGAATTTTAATGATAGACTCTAATTAGTTCTATGTTACAAGGATGTTGCTTGGTGGGTAAATTATATATTTAATTTTAAATTTCTTTCCCTTTTTTTAACATGCGTTTACTTTTTATTACTTTTATTAGCTTTTGTGTTTACCTTTTTATTTTAATCCTGTTTAATGTAATAAACATTCTTTTAAGATCTAACATTTCAATAGCTCCGTTTTCTTTCGGACAATTAGTTTGCTTAATTTCATTTACAGGTCCTCTGACTTCTTTTAGTGCTGCCGAAGGAATGGCATTTACCAATACAAAATATGCGTACAAAGATGAACCGGAAGGAGACTAGCCTGATATATTGATCCATGCGATTGGTGTATCAGTAACTTCAGCTTTCGGAATGTTTCATAAAAGAAATGTGGCACTAGCTGATGAGGTTTAGTTTCTTTATAAATTCTTATGTAAAGTAATTCAAAACTATGTTTGAAAAAAAAAACTTGTAAATATCGTATATCGTCATAAAAAAAAATTCTCTGCAAAAGGTGTATTTCCGATTTTTGATCATTTCAAATTGTAACGCATCATTATTGATCTGAAATAGCTAATTGTTCTAAAATGCCTGATAGAAAACATTTAACGATTCAAAAGGATGGAGAGCTGTTGGATGGTTAGAGGCTGGTTAAATAATCATGGAGGTGGCCATAACCTTTGGTGTCCATCATTCTGTTACATCAAAGCCATAGCGGTAATTTCAAACAATCTGAACAGTTTTCAGACGACCTGTTCAATGACATACTAGAGTTAAAAATCCCTGAAGATGATCGCTATATTAGACAAGTATCAGGACGGAACAAGGGGGCAACTAGTATCATCTTTGCCTTCAGACCTCATTACAGCCACAGAAAGACAGGTATTTGTTTGACCGTGACCAGAAAGCTTCACGTGATTGAATTCTAAGACCTTCAACCTGATATATCTATCTCTTTAACCTCCAACGCTGAAATGGTGTCATGATTATATAGCCTGGACTCAAAAACAACTGAGTTATTCATCTGGAAAAAATTATCGTTCTGTTCATTTATGAGTATAGATATTCTATAGAATCGTACAGTAGACGTGTACTGATCTGGAGAGAGATATAAACCCGTAACTAGCACAATAAGATCTTTGAGAGAAGCGCATTTGGCGGTGGAGCTCTGACTATGTGCCTCAAGGAATTATCAGCATTTTTCATTGGGTGTCCGTACAGACCTCCATGTATTGGAGGGTTTTTTTATGAATGCTGGTATACTGGAATGAAATCCTTGATCCTTATGTCAAACTCTACATTGGTGCAGTTGGTGATGTTTTCTTCCTAATGGATGATAATACCCGCCCACACAGAGAAAGATTAACCAATCAATTTCTTGAGGAAGAATGTATCTAGCAAATGAAGTATCCAGCATTCTCTCCACATTTCATCCCAATGGAACATCAGTGGAATGCTTCGGGGAGACATATTGCCACCCTTCAACACCCTCCATGACTGCCCATTATTTGTCATTAAACTTTATTGGCCTTCTTCGATTCAAAGCCACTACTGTATTTTCACACACTTTCCTTCATTCGTTTTTTAGGGAATATGTAAATAATTTAGACCAAAATATCCATGACATATCCTAATACATATATATCTTTATTTTATCCTGTGAAATTTGGTTGAATTTATACAAATATATTTCGAGAGAGATATTCTTCTCAACTGTTTATTTCTCTTGCTGGACGAAAAAGAACCGAAATTAAAATGTTTCCTGTTTATAAGTCATCGAGAACAAAATTATAAAAGCTCTTGATTGCCTCATCGTCAAGAGCGTCGAGCGAGTTAATTTTTTTTTTCAATTAAATTGCATTTTTTGCTATCAAAGCTCTTCAGTATAACACCATATCTGTAGTTCGTTTCCTGAAGCAAAGACTCAATGTTTTCTATTCAAAACTTTACACATTTAAGAAATTATTGTTCATCACTTACGAATTCAATTTTATCTGGCAAACCATTAAACAATTTATATAGAGATAGATAGAAAGATAATTTATTCTCATAATATGCAGTACTTTACATTTACATGTTTTTACAACAACTTACAACATTTAAGAAATTATTGTTCATCACTTACGAATTCAATTTTATCTGGCAAACCATTAAACAATTTATATAGAGATAGATAGAAAGATAATTTATTCTCATAATATGCAGTACTTTACATTTACATGTTTTTTACCTTAGAACTGAAGTTATAATGAAATGTATATAATGTTGTATATCTCAGAAACACAATTTTAAAGTATTACATTTTCTAATATATATTCTTCTTTATATATATAGTTTGTCCAATAAAAATCATATATTTATTCATACCATATATATGGAAAATTTCAATATTATATTTCATTAGTGTTTTATAATTTTACCTACATTTTTCAGTAAAAGTCTGAGAAAAAATGTTGAGTCTTCCACGAGAATAAAAACTCGTTTGTGGAAGAAATTTAACAGGTATGTTGTAATAAAATGAAAAGGCAACATGCTTCAGTTTCACATTTCCTCACACTTTGCTACCTTGATCAAAAAATCTAAGTAAATATTTAACCAATTTATAAATTTGAAAATTATCATTAAGAATAAATGAAAAAAAAAAATAAAAAACTTTACTGGGTAGGAAACAGAAAAAAAAATAAAAAATCTATATTGAACTGTGCGTTAGTAAGTGGTTCAGTTGAGCACCTTAAGGGCAACTCAGCATCAAATGAAATTATATTACATTTAAATCTCTTTTATTTCTAAAAGAGATAATTGAGATGTCTCAATATTTACCACATTCAAAATCTATTTTCTTAATTCCTTATAGAAAAAGTTATCATTCCTTATTCCTTTGATGTACTCTGGTAAGCAGTTAAAAAACTTTGGCGCCAAATAAACATAATGTTTTTCAACAATAGTTTATTTCGCTTTTAAATCAAGTAAGAAAATGTTTTTTGACAGTCGAGTATTCTTTTCAAATTTCCGTAAAGTTTGAACATTAAAATTCATTCTTATGTATCCTATTTCTATGGAAGATTATTGTATAAATTGCGGATCTTCGAATTTCACTAACCATTGACTTAAATGGGAATGTTTCCATTTATTATGTTCATTACCTGTACATTTACTCGCCGAGATATAGATATTTCTTTCGTACTATTGTCTTTCTGTTGAGGGTCTCGCCTTCCTCACAGATCTGAGAGGTCTCGCCTTCCTCACAGATCCTCTTTAGGGGGATTATTTATATTATATTAACTGGATCCCGCGAGACCTCTATGGCAAGTAGCTGCTCGAGAGGGAATTTTTTCCGTATTTAATTTTAATACTAGTTGAACCCACTCTAAACGTTTGACACAAAATGTACATCCAATGATAATTATTTCCATCTATAACTTCATTCACAGCTTTCCGCCTGATGAACGTACTATTGCAACATGCTACTCCATTTACAAAATAGAAGACGGCAGTGCACCCAGAAATTTTGGACACTTTCTGAGGGATCACTCCCTCTCTTGAAAAGGGGAGCTACAGATTACAAGCCTGGCGCGCTACAGACTGAGCCATCTCCCGCTTCCAAAATCAATCACTGATCGAAGTGTTGTTTGAACTGAACATGACGAAAGTACTGTGACCTCTTGTTCAGTGATATAAATAGTAACACTGAAGAGTTAAAGCGATATTTGGTTTTGCACCATTGACAATGAGACATCCTTTTCACATGCGTGTTGTCCGTAGGAGCGATATTTTCGATGGAATATTCGTCGTAACTGAATTCTAAGAACATCTGACAATTACACATTCCCCAACACAGCTGCTTTTGCAACATCTTTTGCATCACGGCAGCTAGGAATCCATTAGCCCAACAGTGGAACCACCCCGTTAAATTTGGGACCGATCGTTGAAGTAGCCGCGGAACCACAGGGAAATCGACATTTCTGCCATCGATGACCTTATACAAGTCCTACCGATCGCACACACAAGAATTATGCCTATTATATAATATGATGATTGTGCTGTTCAGAGACAGTTTGTTACAAATTAAATATGGAATTGAAGAACGTTACAATGTACTCTGTTCTAATCGCCATGCATATTCATAGGCAAGCCCAGATCTAGAAAAAGTAAATGAGGGAAGCGATGAAATCAAGCAGTAAAAAGACAAAAGTGGAGGGACAAGAGACTAGATTTTAATTCCACTCTAAAATATCCCCCTTCGTTTTAGAGGTTTTTAAAACATTTCTTGGAAAAATCACAAAATACTCACAAGTTTAATAATTTTTTATCTCCATCACCCAAACTAACATTCTCAAAGCAGGTCATGGTCACTTAGCCCCCCTCCCCCCTCAACATATCCGTCTCTGTTCATAGGCATGCTGGTAAAAAGCCCTAAAAAGAAAACAATCCCAATCAAATAACTTTTCAATGGAGTCCATTTCAATGCACCGTTCATATGGAAAGTAACTCTTCGCTCCATAAAATATGGCACAACTTGTCAGCATCAGCCACCTGATGTACAAGAAAAGATGGTGCAAAAGCAGCTGTGTTGGGGAATGTGTGTTTGTCAGATGTTCTTAGAATTCAGTTCCGACGAATATTCCATCGAAAATATCACTCCTATGGACAAATCGCATGTGAAAAGGATGTCTCATTGTCAATGGTGCAAAAGCAAATATCGCTTTAACTCTTCAGCGTTACTATTTATATCGCTGAACAAGAGGTCACAGTACTTTCGTCATGTTCAGTTCAAACAACACTTCGATCAGTGATTGATTTTGACAGCGGGAGATGGCTCAGTCTGTAGCGCGTCAGGTTCGTAATCTGCAGTTCCCCTTTTCGAAATCCAGATGAGCCAGCGTTCAGATTTATCTCCACAAAACTCGTCACCCTTCCCGCAGTCATAAAAGACACCGATGGGCTTGGAAAGACAGCCATCATTAAGCAGTGGCACGTGTACAGGAGAATCGTATCCTGTGCACGTTAAAGAATATTGCTGGATGGCCTTGAAGGGAGGCTACCCTCAGTCTCTTAACAGCTGTCCAGTGGGTCCCCTTCCCCCACACTTCTATGAGCCCTCAGGGTCCCTGTTATCTGGCCATTTAACCCATTGTGTGCAAAAAAAGTGACACTCAGAGGTAAAACAAACCCGAAGTCATTAATTTTAAGAGCAATATCGTTTGAAGCGGAGATTATATTGCACGTAACACGCAAAGAACGTGAATGCAACACATACCGAGATTAAATGCCGGAATATAGTGCAGGTCAAATCGGGTTGTAAGGGGTTAACTTATTTTGGTTTCTTGTGAAATTTAACTTTGATTTTCAATAAAATTACATTTAAAGAAGCATCTTTTTCTTCCTTTAGACTTAATTGAGGCTTAACTATCGTTTTCATTAGCCATCACCACTCCTTTCTCTCTGTTAAAACTAAAAAGACACCTGATAGAAATTTAAGTGTTAAATAATTTATATTTTATGTTAATAATTTAATTTCTTTGGGAAATACATAAATGAAACAATATTGTAGCTTTATTAATAATATAATATATTATATAATTTTAATTATTGTAGCTTCTCTTTAAAGAACTATTTTAACACAAGTGTTAGGAATCTGAGCTCTTTAGATCAATAGGAGGTAGAATTCTAAGCTAAGGATTCTACGTTAGAGAATATTTTCATCAGTGTTAATATTTCTCGCTCTCCAAGCATTACCCTCACAGAGAATATCTTCCATACTACGGGCAGGCTGAATGGACTTGACGAGAGATCTTCCAATTTATTCTACCTATAACAGGTGTCCGGTGGAATTACAACCCTTCCACTAATTCTATCCGGAAACAAAGTCTTTTGCAACAAAATAAATAAATGATTGTTGAATAGCGAGCACAGGATCTGTGTTTGTGTCATCTCTAAGAGTACTGTTATTATTTCACCACGGGTGTAAATATATATATGAGACAAGAGCCACTAGTTCCGCCTGAAGCACTACCAGTATAGGGAAATGCCTGTTTCACCACTGTCTTGGATTCCAGGAAGTCCTGAAAAATTATCTCTGGAGCCTCTAGAGGTTGGGGGTTCGGTAGCGCGCCAGTAGGGAACTGCAGATTACGAGCCTGGCGCGCTCAGTCGGTAGCGCGCCAGGCTCGTAATCTGCAGTTCCCAAGTTCGAGTCCCAGCTGGGTCAGCGTTGAGATTTATCTCCGCAAAATTCCCCGCCCTGTCCACGGCTAGTAGGGGACACCATGGGCTTGGAAAGGCCGTCGTCCGTTGGATGGGACGTTAAGCCGTGGCCCCGTGTGCGGGAGCGTCATACCTTGTGCACGTTAAAGAACACGCTGGATGGCCTTGACGGGAGGCTACATCTGTCTTCCAACAGCTCTTTCAGTGGGTCCCCTCCCTCAAACTTCTCTAACCCTTCGGGGTCCACGTGACATGGCCATTTAGTCTATGGTGTGCCAAAAATTGCCGCTCAGTGGTAAAGCAACCCATCCCAAAGCCACTAGGGGGTTCAGGGGATTACAGCCCATTTCTCACGCTGAAACTCATATTATTATCAAATTCTACGCTAAATGTTAGATAATAAAAATTACTTTAACTATTGCAACATTCATCAACATTACTATTTGATCATTGTGTAACAATAGTGAAAGCCAAACTACATAAAATCAAATAGTATGCAGCAGATATTGCTCAATGGGATGGGTAAATGAACCTCCATAATGCTTGATTGAGAGAGGTCTGTAGCTCCTAAAAAAAGGATTAGGAGGATGACTGGCCAACCGCTGGTTCCCACCATTGTAAAAATACGAGTTCCAAATTATGGACATTTTGTGGGAATATCATTGTTAAATATTACTCTGTGCTATGGGTTTTGAACAGAACAAATAACAAAATATTTCATAAGGAATAAATTAATAAATCTAATATCATTGATAAAGGTAATCTTGGTTTCACAGCTGAAGAAATTGAGACCTAAACATTATTATCATGAGAAATAAGCTTTGAATGAATCTATTTTTAAATACGTCTCTTTCGTGTAGAAATGAACTTTATCTGAATAAATCATTAATTGGACTATTTAAAAATTATTGACCGAGATAGGCGGAGGTCTCTTAACTGGGCATTTCGCATTCCATTGCCTGTTTATTTACATATTTCTCCAACAAAACCCTTTGAATTGTTGAATACATTATTTTCCTATTTAATATCTAAATTTACTTTAAAAAATTCAGTTACGTTCACTGGCTTATCCAGGGAGGTTACAACTGCGCGTCCCTAAGGGCTCTGATGACGTATATTTTCTCAGGAAATCCTCGAAGATCAGAAACTAAAGACGCCAAACTTAGACTTAAACATGTCAACTTCATCTTCCCATTAGACGTTTCTTTAAACGCTGCTGTTTACAGTTCAGAAGTATTAAATCAGCCCTTGAAACTCAAATGGCAGCAAAAACTGAGACAAGTCCATCGATAAATAATCAACAGACTACTGAAATAAATGTAATTTGATAATATTGTCTTCTTGAGTTGCATACATATTTCTTTCATAAATCAGGTTCAATGCGTATCCACAATAGCTGAGTAGGGAATAAGATCATACAAGATCTTCGAATCTTAGAATTTATCTATATAAACAAATAAAAAATGCACAAGTTTATTGGTCCACTAATCTAAGCCATTGTTTATTTTCTAGAATCACAATCCGTGAAAAAAGTTCTCTTTAGAAGAAGCGAATATAGGAAACATTTTTGAAAACACTAAATCCTCCTGAACTACTAAATAATTGCAAACAAACCATTATTCACTCATACTGAAAAACGAAAACATATTTACCTAAAGTAATCCTTGACTAGTATAAATAAATTTTGGGAACGTTTAAAATTGGTTCCGTAACCTGCTTCCTATATATAGGCACACACCAACCATTCAATGTATTGTCGTCACAAGTTATCACGTGGTTCAAACATCTCATCATGGAGCGTTAAATAGCGAATTGTTTAGGGAGGAGTTAGGCGTTGACTCATCACCGATGAAATAGGCGCGTAAGTGATGTAACAATGCAGCTCAGCAATACATTGTATCATTTCCGTTTTGTCTACAAAGGGCAAACTGAGATGGGAAATATGTTTCATTGAAGCTGTAAGGTAAAACGCACTCAGTGCTATTTCCTTCGACAATTCAATTTCTCGAGAAACTTTTCTTAAAGTTTTCTCACTTATTGCCTAAACGAGATTTAATTTCGTGAAAGTAACGATTAAATTTACTTCTGAATTCACTTAAATTTCTTTCTTCAACACACTGGACTAAATGATCACTCTAGCGATATTTTAAAAAGCTGTTCGTGAAAAATATATGGAATATATAGGTGGACTATTTCTTTTTTTTTTTACTCCGATCCGATAATTAATTTTTTTTTAAATTTTTTGTATTTTAAGCTGAATTATTTGTAGGAAATTTCATTTGAACAGTTCTCTTTTTTCGTCTATTTAATTACAATATTAATTTATAATTGATTTATTTTGAGATCAATTGCGATAAAAGTAATATGGTAATGAAACGAATTATGAAAAATATGACTGAAGAAACAAAACCTACGATGAGAACGGCTGATATCGAAATGGAGACTTTTTAAGTCTCTTTGACAACTATTCACTGTGTAGGGTAATTCTCCCGATACAATTTTATATTTATCAATAGGCGTTGTTAACATGGTTTTTGTTTCCATTTCCTTTATTGTTCAAAATTAAGCTGTATTTTCATTTTTTCCCAGTCTTTCTTAATTTTAAGGGATGGATTTCTCCTCTCCTCCTTTCTTATCGTTGGACCAGCATCAAGCCTCGTGGCACACCGTTCCAGTGACGATGCTAGGAAATGGTCTGTCCATGGAGATGTCCGGCAGCTAAAGGGGGCCGTTGATGCCGGAGTGGACAGTAGTGGCGGCAGGTGATTGGTGAGGTCAGCGGAGATCACGATAGGTAGACGCTGGATGCCGTCACGGAACTTTGAAGGAGAGAGAGCGTTTTTGGTACTCGTCAGTGACTGCTGTGAATTATCCTTTGCTGAATTAGCGAGGCTGTGTCCCTCTTGGAGGCCTCTGTAGGCCTGAGTACTGTGACGTCACTGACGGAGGGGGAACCGGCGAATGAGGTATCTCCGTAAGCCACGCAGCAAACTTTTGTACAGCGTAGTTCATTCGCCTGTTCTCCCTCCATCCGTGATGTCACAGTATCGGTGTCATGGCGTTGTCTTCTAGGTGGTCTTGACTGAGTTCGGTTTTCTGCGACAGGCAACAGAGTCAGATTGGAGACCACAGTATTGGTCGTCCTATTGTATATATGTGTAAATTATGTTATGTAAATAAATATTTAATCCGCAGTTATTGTGTCGAGATTCAAACCACTAGTTAGCCACAATTTCCTGACAGTAGTTAGAACTCGCAGGAAATAACCCAGAAAACGCACTCACCGCAAATAGCATAAGGTAATAGGTGCTGGTGAAAAGTGCTTTCGCATTAATTATTCACATTTCCTCTGAAATATCAATATTCCGACGCATCCGAGCCATACAAGAAAATTAATCGAAGTTCTGCTGTATTCAGACACCATATTATTAATTTATTAATCAATTATTATTCATTAATCACCTGAGGGATATTGTGAACCTTATGATTCCAAGCAGGGGCGATTTAGAAAACAATCGAGGAGAAGGAGGGGCAAGAAACACATTCGAGCAGGAAAAATGTAAAAGAGTTAAGTAAAATTCAGTCAAGATACTGGATTTTTCGCTGTAGCAAAACATTTCGCCCTCCTTTTTACAAGTCTTTAAACCTTTCTTAAAAAATGCATGAAATATGCCTAAGTTTCATTATTTTTTGCCTCTATTACCCTTATTGGCATTCTGAAAAGGGAGGATGGAACTCTTGCCACCATCACCCTCGATCTGGCTCTGATGCCAAGTAATAGCTTTTTTCTTAAATAGGAAAAAGTTACTCCCTTACACAAAAGATGGAAATAACCTAAAAGCTCTATTGGGCTTGTCCTGATTTCTCATGCAACATACAAATACATACACTGGGACATGCTCGCTAGTTTAATAGTCAAGTACGCTAACAATTAGTTCAGGAATGGGTTAAATGGACATTTAGTGAAGAACAAGTTTTAGCCTTTAGGTTTAAGAACGTCTCAAAAGCGGCTTTAACATTTTCACGACTTGGGCGTATTGGATAACATTAGTTTCCCCAAATTTGTGAAGGATACACATTTGCATATGCTCATTAATAAATGTTAGCAATGGCTCTCCTCCATTGGTGATAATATTTGCTCATCAGCAAGACATTTTGACGCCTTGAGAAATCATTCAAAGTAAGCTTTTTTCCTTGAGAATATTTTTAGCAAAGAGTGTTTTTCATCTTTCGGAAAAAAAGATGTTGTTAAAATATACTTTACAATTTTAGCAACCAGAGCAGTTAATCTATTCCAGACAGTCTGGAGAGTTCTCGCACAGTAGATAGCAAAAAAATATTTATAAAAATTTTGAAAGAATATAGAAAACACTTGAGAGAAGACATAATTTTAAAAATCTCGCAACATGACATTTTATTATTGTGCACCAGTGTAACATTAACCAATGTTGTCAGATGTGTGCCTCATTTCCCTAATACTAGATTAAAAACTAATTCATCTCATTTCAGGAGAAGCAAACAACCTTGCATTGCTATGCAGAAATAAAAAGCCTTAACAATATGACCAAAATGAAGCTAAATCTTTTCAAATTTAATCAAACCTTCATTTTAATAAGTCACAGAGAAGGTTTGTGAAGAAAGCAAGACCTCAGCAGAAAGATATTCCTTATCCGGGGGCTCGATTCCAAGTACAACATATCCATTCCTTATCAGGGGGATATCCAAGTTGCAAGGAATCCAAATCCCTTTGATCCGCATCAAGCACGCTAGCTACAAGTCCAGCGGTTATGTCTTTTTAAACTATGTACAAAAATATGTAAACTAAAATCATTCACTAAAGGAATTTTAGAAAGTAGCAGATGAAGTTCAACATTTTATATTCCTACGCCTGTAAAGATGCACCACTGCAAAGTCTACCTGCTAGAGACACCAGAAATGAAACATCTGTGCCTTATCCGATGATCATCAGTTAAAAATGTATTCTTTACCTTTAATATCAATGGAGTGTGGGTTGTCTCAGTCGATAGTGAGCCAGGCACGTAATTTCTAGTTCCCAGGTTCGAGTTCCACTTGGACCAGAGTTGAGATTTACCTCTGCTAAATCCCCACACTGCTCTCGATTACAAAGGGAACACCGATGGCTCTGAAAAGCCGCTGTCTTTCGGATGAAACGCAAAACCTTGGTGCTGTAAGCAGGAGAGCTATACGCTGTGTACGTTGAAGACATGCTTGATAGCTTTGGCGGGAGGTTCCCATCTGTCTCCTAACAGCTGTACAATGTGGGTTCCTTCAGCAACTTTTTCTGAACCCTTGGTTTTTTGTGACTTTGCCATATAGCCCATTGTGTTCAAAAAGGTGCCGCCCAGAAGTAACAAAATCCAAAGTAAGTTTAATATGAAAAAAAGTTCTCAAGTGTTTAAATTTTTTTAGGCTTCCTTTTAGTCTAAGGCCAGACCATTCTGTTCCTTTCTCTTGAAATGTCCTCACTATTAGAAAAATTATAAACGAAAATGTTGGGAAAAAATTGTTTCCCACGCTTTCGTTTGAGGTTCTCAAGTCTTTACAAATTTTCCCCAAGTCTTTACAAATTCAATTCGTTGTCCCCCAAATATATTTCACTGGCTTTGTTGGCAGAATCTAAAACTATCAGATGAACACGGAACGAGCGTAAGGGGGAAAACTTGTTCGTCTATTCTTTTATATACTGTATATCTGAGGAGGCCTTCTTAATCTCAAGTAGTTTCAGTCGTACGTCCGATTCCTAAATACCACCAACACGAAATGGTATCCAAATATTTGATTTTGTTTCGGTTTTGATCTAATCGAATAGAAACGCAGTTGCAATTAGACGCTATTTTAGAATCAGAATTGGTCTAGTAGTTCGCCAAAATTAATTATATTTTACTCTACTGAAAAATCCTACGCGAAACACTGTAAAGCAGTAGCTTTTAGACTTCCCCAGACATAAAAAAGTACTGTTTTATATTTAAAATCCTTGTTTAATCAGGTAACACTTTTGCATCACAGTTCTGTTACTCTTCTGTGATATTTCGGGTTACCTTTAACCAATTTTTTTTAAGAATGTAATTTTTATTCATAAGAGTAAAGAATACAAATACATTTACAATTTGACCCGCAAAGCTAAATAGCTTATCTGCAGGAAAATGAATAAATTATATTAAACATAGGTCATTCAGCCACAGAAATGGTGTACATCAAATAAATCCACAAAACACAACACACAATAATCAGCTAACTAGAAAATACCAAATAATTTTTAATTCCATTTTAAGTCTTCTAAAAGAATCTATATTTAGTAATTCTTTTGGAATAGCATTAAATATAAGTGGTACTTGATATTCGGAGGTATGTTTCCCGTAATTATTTCGAAAATTTGGCAATTTGTGATAACCTTGGTTTTGAAGTCTTGTATTTTTGTTATGTTGAATTTTTAGTTTGTAAGTTTCGTCAAAAAAATTTTTAATTATTACATTATATTTATATAAATTGCTGTAGGATAAAAGATTTAAAAATTTTAATCTATCGGTGGAAGTTTTATAAATTTTTTGCAAATGAAACAGAATAATATTTTTAGCTATTATAGACTGCAGTTTTTCTATTTTATTTATGTTAGTTAAATTAGTTGTTCCATGTACAATTATTCCATAATTTAAAATAGATTCGCATATTGCTTTATAAAATATTACACAGGTTTCCGTATTTAATACGCATTTCAATTTTGGGAATATTTATCGCCGATATTCTCAAGCTTTCACATATGTGGGATATATGGGCATTCCACCTAAAATATTCATCAAAAATGATTCCTAAGTAATTTATTTTATTTACTTGCTCAACAAGTGGGCAACTACATAATGATTAATAATTTGAAGCATCCTTTTTTCTGCAATTTATTTTATGAGTTTTGATAAAGAGGTTTTGATGAATATGAAATCCTGGTGAATGAATAATCATCAGTTTTGCTTTTCTCTCATTTAAATAGATTTTATTATGATTTAACCATCTAATAATATTATTGTAATCTCTTTGAACCTCTGAAATGCTATCATTTAAATATTTCTGACTGTTTATTAAAACAATGTCTTCAGCATATAGATAAATAGCACTATTTAATTTTGAATTGAACAAATTATTTATGTATACTAAGAACAGTAAAGGACCTAAAATTAAGCCTTGGGGAATTCCATATCTTGTAATTACTTTTATGCTGTAGCAGTTTTTTATTTTAGTAATTGTGTATCTGTCTGATAAATAATTTCTAAACCAATCTAACAATATACCGCGAATACCGTAATTTTCCAATTTATTTTGTAAAATGCTATGATCTATTGTATCGAAGGTTTTCTTTAAATCTAAGAGCATAGTTACAATTTTTTCCCTATTATTCAATGATTGATTAATATTATTTGCAATTTTGGAAATTAGTTGAATTGTGTTTTTTCCTTTTTGAAAGCCAAATTGATTTTCATTAATTATGTTGTGTTTAAGTAAAAAGTTAAAAACAGTATTATAAATATATTTTTCCATTATTTTCGAAAAAATGGGCAGAATTGTTATTGGTCGATAGTTAGAAAAATCCTCCTTAATACCACCTTTAAAAATAGATCTTAAAATACCTGTTTTGAGTTCAGTAGGTATGTTCCCAGTAAATATAATCTGATTTATAATTTTTGATATAATATTAAGTAGTGTCTCTTTATTAAATTTTATATGTTTAATGCAAACATTATCGTAACCAGGTGATTTATTGGTGTCTAATGAAGTAATTATTTCATCAGTTTGTTTTTCAGTGATTTCATGTATATAGATAGATTTCAAAACGCTTTGCATCATGGTTGGAACATAATTTATATCGTCTTTATAATTTGTATTTCTTATCTGTAAAATTAGTGTATTATAAATGTCATTGTAATTATTTGCTATTTCTTCCACAGATAATTTCTTTTTGGACATATTATCAATTATTACATCGTCCGCTGATTTTTACTGTTTTTCTTCTAATATTTGATATATTAATTGCCAGGTAGCCAGGTTGCACTTATCTACGTAATATATATATATATTTGCATTATGAGAATATTTTTTTTGGGGGGGAACCGAGCCATTGGGTTCATACCTGCCTCCCCCATTAATAATAAATAACTTGCTTAATCTACTAAATGTTGCGTTTATTTTGGACTTGCAACTTAGATGTTAAAGGTTTCTGACTCGATCCCACCCTCTGTCATTATAATTTTTGCAGTCTTTTCATACAATTCATTTTTTTTAACCGTATCGCTTTTTTTTAGAATTCATTGTAAACTAAATTAATATATAAAATCCTCATGTAGCCACATGGCCTACGGAGTTCCCACCAGACTGTGTAATTTTCTTCTCCAGACGTGGTCTCTTCTGAGCTGCAGCTACTACATTTGGCCACTCGAGGCAAAATTTAGCAAGGTCCTGTTGACATTGTCTGCCATTCGCATCCTAGGTCTCCCCCTTTTCCTGAAACCCTTAGGCACACTGTTCATAATCCTATTTGCCAATCTGCAGCTATGCATACGGACAACACGGCCAAACCAACGAGTATACCTCTGAATAAAATTGTTGCAACAAAAGGTTGAGGTTCTTTCTTCTAACCTCATCACTACTTACAAACTCAAACCACCTAACGCCCAAGATACTGCGCAAGCATCAGGTTTCTTGTTATCCTGCTTACAAAGTTTTGTTTAACTACCATAACTAACCTTAGAAAGAACCAGACTATTATAGAGCCTAATTTTAGTATTTAGGTGCATACAACTATTTTTCACAATCTCCATAGATTCTTAAAAGTGTCAACGGCAATCCTTGTTCTTCTATTTATCTCATGCCGCATATCATCAATATCTGTTGCATAGCTCCCAAGATAATTAAACTGAGACACTTCCTCAAGAGTGCAGCCATTCAAAGCAACCATCTGCCTGACTAATTTTCATCTCTTTAGTATGTAACAATATGTATATACTAAATTAATATTTTAAATTAAATATAGCCAAAATAGGCAAATTTTCAAATGATAATTTGTGATTGGTAATCCAGTTTGGTCTGTAAATGGTAGCTAGGTAGTCACTGGAAGGAGAGCTATGCACCAATCCCCTGTGATGATGCATAGAACCGGCCAGGTCTAGCACCTAATATCCGACCCCGCCTTTTCTTGGTGCAGACCGTTAGTACCTTTCAAAAGAGATACTCTCTTGTAGAAGTGAATGGAAGGGGAGGGCTGCCAGATTAGTGTGCCCTACTGATCTGGACAACTATGGCTACTTTTCATTTTTTTCTATCCTGCTGAGGAGTGGTCAACCATACAGGGTCCTGGTGCTGACCATATACACCCACTGGACTGGACAGATATATGGCTCTGAGCTTGAATATGGATCCTGATTTTGCTGCACTGGTGGGCTTCTGTGGAGGGAAAATCTTCCACTGTGTTTTCTGTTTCTTTGTGGGTTGACAGCCCCAAGTGAATAGATTCACAGGATATGTTTATCAGCTGGTGGCTAATCCTGAGCCAGAGGTCATCGCAGGCACCTGAACTCTTTGCTTCTATTGGTATGGTCAAATTCTACATTGGAGGAAGTCTTCCAGTGTAGATGGCTTCAGCCTTTAGTGGTGGGGGAACGGGTCTTTGCCCCATGTCTGCGATTAGGGGGCTGTTTGATATTGTTGTCCTTCTCTCAATAAACATAGTTTCTTTCAACATCCTACTAACCATTTTCTCTTCATAGGTAGTTGGAATGCGAGGACTCTGCACAGAGCTAACTCTCTTGATGTCCTCACACAAGAATTCCATCGTGATAATTTAGATATTCTCAGCTTGCAAGAGATCAGATGGATTGATAAAGGTCAGATTCTTAAAAATAATCTTAAATTTCCCTTTTCAGGAGGGACGATAATAAGCATCACCAAGGCGTGGGTCTGCTTCTCAGCAGACACACTAGTGATGCTCTTCTAGGATATGAGTGCATTAATGAAAGGTTTCTTACAGTAAAATTTCAGACAAGCGTTAAAGACTTGAATGTTATCTGCTGTTATGCCCCCACTGAGGATGCCGATGAGGATGAGAAGGATAGGTTTTATGAACAACTTCAGGATATTTTGAATTCTGTCAGGAAAGGAGATATTACCCTTGTTTTTGGTGACTTCAATGCCAAAGTTGGTACTGACTCTGACCTTTGGGGAGGGGTGATTGGCCCTTTTGGTATTGGTAGCTGCAATGGCAATGGGCAACGTCTCCTACAGGTAAGTAAACTCAATGGATTCAGAATAACTAACACTTATTACAAACACCACGACATACATAAGTACACATGGGTTTCACCCGATGGGCTGCATAAGAATATGATTGATTATATATTAATTAACAGCAAATGGGCTAGTTCTGTTAGGAATACCAGGGCATATAGGGGAGCTGAAATTGGATCTGACCATTACCTTGTTAAAAGTGTCTTGCAACATAAACGTAAATAGTGTTGTGCTAGGGTTAAAAAATTTACGTTTAATACTGAAGCTCTGAAAGACCCAGTTATAGCCAAAGCTTACCATGATAGGTTACTTAATCATTATGACAGTCATGGTTTGCTTACTGCTGAAGTTGAGGAAGAATGAGATCATTTTAAACAGGCTTTTTTGGACATTAACAGTACTTTTTAGGGAAAAAGGAGCAGAGGAGACAGAATTATCTGAATGATAAGGCACTTGAGCTTAGTTTGGAAAGAAAGAACTGCAGGAATGTCCTTAATCAATACCCTACTAGTCCTAATAGAAATCATTACAAAGAACTTAATAAACGTGTAAAAGATCAGTTAGCTGCTGATAAGAATCTTTGGCTTGATGGTTTGGCTGACAAAGCCTAGGAAGCAGTTAGACAGCACAACAGCAGAGAGCTGTACCAGATAGTTAATGTTTTGTGTGGTAGAAAACGAACAGGTATACAGGGATTGAAGGATAAACAAGGTAAGGTTATAGAAGGGGAGGATTCTGTCATGGCTAGGTGGGCTGAGCATTTCAGTGATGTTCTAAACAATGTAGTTAGTTCTACTGCCATTGTTTGCAATGATGATAGATGCATTGGTGGCTTTAATGTTGGCCCCATAACACAGTCTGAAGTTAGTTTGGCTATTTCTAAACTTAAACTTCATAAATTCCCAGGGGTAGATGTAATTACTACGGTTACGCTTAGAGCTGGGAATGTTTCGGTTACCACTTGGATGACTGAAATTCTGAATACCTTTTATGATAAAGGCATGGTTCCTAAGGATTTTACCAGAGCTATTGTTATCCCTGTTTTCAAAAAAGGTGAACGCAGTTCTTATGATAACTATAGGGGTATCAGCTACCCTCTGTTCCAGGTAAAGTTCTTTCCATGATTGTGCTTAATAGAATTAAGAATCTGGTTGACAGTCAATTGCATGATGAGCAATGTGGATTCAGAAATGGTAGGGATGTGTGGATGAGATATTTTCACTTAGGCAGATTCTTGAGAAATGTTTAGAATTTCAGAAACCTTTGGTTGCTAGCTTTGTTGATTTCAAAAAGGCTTTCGACTCTGTTGATCGTCATTATTTGTGGTTGATTGTGAGATCATATCGTATACCTGACAAGTTAGTTAACATAATGAAAGCTCTGTATAATAACACTGAGTCGGGTGTGAGAGTTGGTAAAGCTTGTAGCAATTGTTTTGGCATTACTTCTGGTGTTCGACAAGGGTGCATTTTGTCTCCTTTTCTCTTTAGCTTGGTTATTGATTGTGTTATGCGAAATTCACTTCAATGGAAAGATTTTGGCCTTAATTGGACTGGAGATACGAAAATTTCTGATTTAGATTATGCTGATGATTTAGCCCTTTTGGCAAATGATGTCGATGAGATGAACTCTTTCATTCGAGCTGTTGATGAGACTGGTAGTAGAGTAGGTTTGGTTATAAACAGAGAGAAAACTAAAGTGATGAAAATTGGTCAGGCAGGCTGTGATTCAGTTAATCTGAATGGTTGCAGTCTTGAGCAGGTGTCACAGTTTAATTATCTTGGGAGCTATGTAACAGATAATGGTGATGTTCGGCATGAGATTAACAGACGAATAGGGATTGCTGCCGGGACTTTTAAGAATCTATGGAGAGTGTGAAGAAATAGGCGTATACACCTAAAGACTAAAATTAGACTGTATAATAGTTTGGTTCTCTCTAGGGTTAGTTATGGTAGTGAAACATGGACACTTTGTAAACAAGATAACGGGAAACTAGATGCTTTTGATTCCAGATGCTTACGCAGTATCTTGGGCATTAGGTTGTTCAACTTTGCAACTAATGATGAGGTTAGGCAAAGGAGTTTGCAACCTCCTTTAAGCAGCATATTTTGCAGAGAGAGACTCCGTTGGTTTGGCCATGTTGCCCGTATGAATAATTATACATTGGCGAATAGGGTTATGAACAGTGTGCCTAAAGGCCTCAAAAAGAGGGGGAGACCTAGGATGCGGTGGGCAGACAATGTCAAACAGGACCTTGTTAGAATTGGTGTGCATTGGCCAGATGCAGAAATGTAGCTCAGGATAGACTTGCTTGGAGAACTAAATTGCAAGGTCTGGTTGGACCTCCGTAGCCCATGGCTGCTTCAGGAGGAGGAGGAGGAGGATGATGATAAATCCAGTTTAAAACAATAAATATAAATTTAAAACAGGAACGTAGTAAAAAAAGATAACTATATATTAGGCATAATTTTACGAATAGATTTTTAAAATAGTACTGTAGCAGGGAAGAAAAAATGCACATATATAGGAAATTATTACAATGGGGAAGGGGCAAAATACTAAATTGCAATAGAAAGAACAAGAACACCTTTTCGACTTCGCTTTCTTCCGAAATATTTTGTAAATATGCATTTTGAGAATAGCTGAAAAAAGTTATATATACCATACGAAACGTCTTTTTAATCCTATTCGGTTCAATTTAATATCAGACATCTGCCTAATTTTTTGTGCTACATTCCGGGTGCCACCTGTAGTAGTCAAAATGTCCCACCAGAAATTATTGTCACGAACTGCCACTGCTATTTACATTTTCCCAATAATCTATTTGCCCAAATTACCATATTTAGAGGATGAAAAAGTCGGAAAGTTGAAAATTTCATTTTCTTTGAAAACGAGCATTCGATATTCGCCAGAGGTGAAATGTATTCTTCTTCTTAGAATTATCTTTGGAAGCAAGAATTCGTTCGTGATTTCCCAACGTTCCCTATTCCTGTTTCGCAATAAGTCTTCGTACGTCGAATTCTCATTTTTTTTTATTCTTTTGTGCTTTGTTACCGCTTCTGTCAGTCGATGGCAACATGTCATCGTTGGAAAGGAAACGCCTCCGTCCTTTCATATCTGTCATATTGCGAAAAAAGGTCAGCAGTGAAAGCTTTTTTGCGAAATATAATACTTAAATGCATAGCTCCAGTACACAGAATACCAGGGAAGCAACGGAAAGAATGCGGCCAGTCAAACAGATCTCTCTGATGAAGCATACGTAATGCTTAGATACAGGTCTGGTTATCAGAATTTGAATCTAGAAGAATAAATCTAGTGCTCTCTTTATTTTATCAGTAGCTACAATCTTTATCGAGAAAAGTTTTAAAAAATATTAGAAATTTTTAAGTTGGGGGTGATTTTCCTCTGAGAGGCACATTTTGTACACAATGCCCTAAACGACCAAGTCACACAGAAGGTTGTAAGAAGGGGAATCACTGGATGGATGTTAGGAGACAGATGGAAACCTCTCGTCAAGATTATAAAACGGGATTTTCAATGTGCACAGCGTATGGCGCTCCTGCACACGGCGCCATGGCTTTACGTCCCATCCGACGGACGGCGGCCTTTCCAAGCCCATCAGTGTGTACCCTTTCTGACCGAGGGGCAAAGCTGGGACTCGAATGTGAAAACTGCACCTCAAGGGTCTGACGCACTTACAGCTTGAGCCAATTCCATATTCTTTGCATACAATGGACAAGTGGTTAATGTGCTTAATTATGATGGAATTGGATCTGAGTCCGTGCCTTGGAGAAGGTATGGGTGATTTTTTTTCTCGTGTTACCTTTTTAGAAGTGCTTAGATCCCGTTTACCTCAGAGACCTTTTAAGTGACGTGTTAAACTGGCAGGTTCTTGTCAAGCCTCTGTGGAAAGTAGGTGCTTAACAGTAATTAATATTTTAATAAAATATAGAAAATAAAACTCAAAAGGAAAAATTTTAAAATATCCGCAGTTAAGCGGTTTCTCAGGAGTGTGCGAAATCAATCAATGCTGAAGATCGGGTCAGGTCATAATAAAAATATTGCAGGTGAAAGTAGGATCGGGTTCGGGTCCACTAGTGGGGTGGCTCGAATTCCGGTAACTAAAGGTCAATTTATAAACCAGAACGACTACCAGAATTGTAGGGAAGAAATCAGTTTTGAGTAAGTGTTAAATATTCATTTAGCCGTTTTCGAGCTTCAGTTCGTAAGAAATTGATGGATGGATATTTCACATTTCCATGATGTCGGATTCAAAATTAATTTTAACAAGTTTTTGTTACTCTAGAAGTCATCTAGTTTTTTGAATATATCTTGAAAGGGAAACTCTCTTTTAACATGAATTCGCTATAATGTTGTTTATTTTACCAATTATTGTCTCGCTTTCAAAAAAAAAATGGAGACAATATTTTCGCTTTGTCGGCTGTCTGTCCCACTGTAGACACCGAACTTTTTTAATTTTTAGAGATAAGGGGTTTTGGGTTGGATGATTATTAATGAAATATTTCGATTCGCACTTTATGAATTTCTTACAGCTCTAATATCGCCCTCTTATTGTGGAAAAAGTAGACTATTGCAAAATCTTCAAAATTTGAAAATGGAGTACATCAATTCAAGCTAATATCTGATTTCGCGTGATTAACCATTAACAGTTGAGTTATTCAAAATAATTGCTGAAACCATTAAATTTGAAATAATGGATGCATCAAACTAATTTCTTTCTGATTTCACGTGATAAACTCATTGTTCAGTTTTCTGGGTCAAGAGCGCGAGTGTCCGTGGATACTGAAGTCGTTGTAATAAAGCACGAACAGAACGCGAGATTCAAAAAGTGAATTCTTATCCGAAGTTAAAATCATGAACGTAATGTGAAAAATATCCAAAAATTAATTAAAAGTATATACAAATAATTAATAAATGTTTTAATATTATGTTAAGTAATATATAATTTTGTTTAATAATAATTTTCTTTTGCTATAAAGTTACATACGCCTGGCAAATTGTATCCGAGGAACTCTTATTCCATTTTAATGATTGATCATAAGCTTTTACTCTATGATCATCAGATAGGTGATTCTCTATGCTTCACCCATATGGGCGAATACTACACCCACCAATATTCGTAAGATTTAGGTCTTACAAAACAAGATTTTAAGATTTTACAGTCGATGCCCCCTGGTGTGTCATTAACAGACAACTTCATAAAGACCTGGGCATCGACCATATATGTATATAAAATAAATAAATACCCCCTCAAGCAGCTGCTTGCCACAGAGATCTGACAGGAGCCTGTCAGTTTATATGCCATAGTAGAAGGTCTGTGAGGATGGCAGGACCTCATCAGAAAAACAATACGAACATCCATGTCTACACACATATAAAATGCACCTCAAAAAGATTTTTTGAGGCTATAAGCAATAATCCCAATGAGATTATTTCTTCTCTGATTCTTTACGATCATACTGTTTTGAACAAGTACAAGAGGCCTAAAACGGTAGCGTTCTCTCAGGAGACCTACCCATTTTAGGTTTCTTATACAATTTTACGCTCCTTTTAACTTTTGCTATGTTTGCCCTTAGGGGCCCATCTAAGGGTGGTTTACTTATATATTTTGTTCTTACTCATGCCAAATAGGCATATCTTTATGATGGAGATGGTTAGGAGTAAAATTATTTCCCGGTACATCGAATATGATTATACGATCTACGATCTACGATCCGAGGAACTCTGGTGGGTACGAAGTGATACGGAAAATTCGATTATCTGAGCTATGAAACTCCGGTTTTTGGTTTAGAAACTTCTGACGTATGAGGATAATGGATACCTCGAACTATGTCCATTTCTTCTTCTCCCATAAAAGAGAGGGAGAAAATATTAACCGGAAGGGGGTTTGGGTTGTTTTACCTCTGAGCGGCACTTTTTTGTACACAATGGGCTAAATGGCAAGATAACAAAGACACCTAAGGCACAGAAGGTTGTGGCAGGGGGCCCTTTGGAACAGCTGTTGGGAGACAGATGGTAGTCTGCCGTCAAGGCCATCCAGTGTGTTCTTTAACGTGCACAAGGTATGGCTCTCTCGCACACGGGGCCACGGCTTAACGTTCCATCAGATGAATGGTGGCCTTTCCAAATCCATCGGTGTCCCTTACTGTGGCAGGGCGGAGAGTTTTGGGGAGATAAATCTTAACGCTGACCCAGTTGGGACTGGAACTTGGGAACTACAGAATATGTGTCTGGCGCACTACCAACTGAACCAACGCCACCCTCGGAGAGGGAGGAGATCAACCGTAATGTATTTATGCCAAATGAGAGCTTGCGACGTGGGAAGGGCCATTACTCTACATTTTAGAAAGTTTCAGACCCGAGCAACGCCGGGTAAATCTGCTAGTTTTACATATAAGCAAAATCAACCAAAAACCTAATGTTGAATTTGAAACAAACAATAACATTACAAACAAAAACTCGATTAATATACCTCCTGCAAATAGGACAGATACTGTGAATATAAATTAAAACCTTAAATGATAACAAATCTCCTAGATATGACAATATACAAATCAAATACATTAAAAACAGTGTTAAAACTTAAAACTTTTGAAAAACTTTTTAACTTAAAACGACAATTCTACGACCAATGTTGAAAGGAGGAACAAAATTAATTTTAACTAATTACAGGCTCATTATAATTTTATCTGCTACAATTAATAATATAATGGAAAAATATGTTTACAATACTTTATATAATTTTTTTAGTAAACATAACATTCTCAGTGAAAATCAATTTGGGTTTCAAAAGGGAAAAAGTACCGTGAACTTACTAACGAAATTTACTGATTTAGCCTACATGGCACTAAATAGAGGTGACAAGGCGGTTGCAGTGTTTTTAGACTCACAGAAAGCCTTTGACACTTTGGATCATGATATTATTCTACAGATATCAGAAAAGTATGGAATTAGAGTTAGAGGAACTGCATTACGCTGATTTCAAAGCTACGTATGAAATAGATTTGCGGTAACTAAAATTAACAACACCTATAGCGAAAAGTGTGAAGTTAAATTCGGAGTTCCTCAAGGATCCATTTTAGGCCCGCTTTTATTTCTGATTTACATAAACCACTTAGCAAAATTAAAACTAAATAGTACAATGTTTTTATATGCCGATGATATAGTTTTAGTTAATATAAAAAAATTATAAGAAAAAGCGGTTAAACATATACAAAAAGACTTAATATTATTAAACGATGGTTAAACTCTAAGAAACTTTATCAAAATAGCAATAAAACCAAATGAATGACTTTTCATTCACCTGGTTTCAAAATTAAAAATAACTTAATTTTTAAAACACACAAATTAAACTGCACAAAAAAGGGAAACACTTCTGAGCTAGAAAACTGCGCTGCATTTAAATTCATAAAGCACATATAATAAAATATCTAGGATTACATCTCGACAGTGCCCTCCGATGGTATTCGTAATGAGAAAATCTGCCGCACATTAAAGCTTTGTGCTTTGAAATTAAATATATTTCGATATTTTATGGATGCTGACACAAGTATTATGCTTTATAAAGCAATCTGTGAGTCCCTCTTAAATTATGCCATAACGATACATGGTACAACCAACTTAACAAATATTAGAAAAATAGAATGCATTCAATCTTCAACAGCTAAAAATATTTTATAAAATAAATTAAAAACCGCACACATCTAATTACTGCCCAAGATAGATTTATTTACTTGGATATTTTACTTCATCAGAGCCTATATAAATATAAAGTAATGCGTAACTTTTTTGACAACACGCATAAAAGCAAAATCCAGCATGATAAATAAAAATTTAATTTCAAGAAAAAAATTATTTTCAACTAACGACTTTTACAAATAGGTATGGGAAATGCAAAAGCAGCTACAAAATTCCATACATTTTTAATCTCTTACCAAGGGAACTGCTAGCCGTAAAATTCTTTTAGAGAATTAAAACACGAATTAAATAGATTTTTATTAAAAAATTAGATAATTAATATTAACACCTACTAACAATATTGCATTTGAATATAAAAATCTCAATGTTATTTTGAAATATTCTAAATCAAAAAAGGTAAAAATTTTAGTAAAGAGAGGAATTTATTTTATGTTGAAGTTTTCAACTGAAATAGGGTAAGAAACGCAACAAGATTTTTTTTAATTCATTTATTTATTCAGACAAATCCAAATAAATCATTTCTAATTACAAGTGTCCCACAAAGCTAACTGTTTATCTGCAGGAGAGAATAACACATTGACATAATGCTACACTGGTTTCCATAAATTAAGGAAAACTCAGAAAAATTATGATAAAAAAATGAATGATTTTAATGAAATTTGATGGAAACATGAATTACAATGCTAGTTTCAGAATGGTATAAAATATTTTGCACTAGAAACATTTTCGTCAACAAATAACACTTAAAGGAACTTGTCCAAAATGTAATTCAGAATGAAATTGGCAAAGTTCTTTAATAAGGGGTGTGGTCACCACTTAAGCAATGCAGGTACGACAGCAATGTTACATGCTGTTTATCATGTTGTGAATCAGCTCAGTAGGGAGAAACGACCATTGTTTCTTTAAAGCAGTAATAAGCTCCCCCTTTGTTTCAGGTGGCTGGTTGAGGGCAGAAACACGTCTCCCTAAAGCATCCCACACATGCTCAATCGGATTTATGTCGAGAGATCGAGCTGGCCACTCCATGCGCATAATGGTCTCCTCTTGAATTCCCACTTGTCGAGCTCTGTGTAGACGAGCGTTTTCATCTTGTATGATGAATGTTTCACCTATTCACCAGCGTAAGGACGTACATACGGGTTAAGGGTGTCTTATCTATACCTTCGAGATTGAGGTTCCCACTCGTCAACACATAGAGGTGTGTGCGTCCACCTAAGGAAATGCCACCCAAAACACACATGCTGCCTTTGCCGTAACTGTCTCTTTGACGGATATTATTGGGATGATAGCGGGTACTTCGTTCTCTCCATATTAAACAATGTCCCGAATCACTCTGCAAGCAATATCTGGACTCAATTGTGAAGAGTACGAACCTCCATTGCTCTTTTCCAGTTAACATGCGTGAGTGCCAATTCAACCGCTCTCTCCTGTGACGTGAAATGAGGGGTATAGAAATTAATGGCTTCTAGCGTACAGACATCCCTCATGAAGTCTTCTACGCACAGTAGAAGCTGATACAACCCTCCCAGTGGCTGCTGCAAGAGAGGATCGTAGCTGAGAGGGAGTAGACGTCCTGCTCCTTCGTGCTGTTAATCGTGGATATCGGTCTTATACAGCTGTCGGTACCCTAGCCCTTCGTCGTCTAAACCTCCGAGACGCGGAATCCGTGCTCAGAAACTGATTCCGCAGTCTATGAACCCCAGAAGGACTCATATTCAGCCATCGTGCCACGTCTGACTGATTTTGGCCTTCTTCGAGCCGGCTAATAGCTCTGTGACGTAGCTATGCCCTTACAATACCAAGACGATGTTACGTATATCTCACGGACTTTGACAGGGGCCGGATTATTGGAATGGCAGAAGCTGGATTATCCAATCGACAAATTGCAATACTTATGGATCATGATGCATGAACTTGTGGACACTATTAGTGACAGAAGGTCCCGCAATGGTGATCAGGTTAAGGCGTCCGTAGGAGAACTTCAGAGTGGGTGGACCATCGGATCCAGTAAAAAGCTATATGTGATAGAATTGCAATGGTATGGCAGATTACTAGAGTCATAACGCCATCCCTGTCTGTTCCAGTTTTACCAGCACAATCCGACGACGTTGACACCGAGACATGATCTTGCATGCGTTTTGTCTCTTGGCTTGTCTTCCTCTGACTCCATCCCATCGTCTTGCACATCTTCAGTGGTGCAGGGAGAGAAGTTCTGGGGACTGGCTCCGTGTCCTCTTCAGTGACGAATACCAATTTTGTTTAGGTGCTGGGGACAGCCGTGTGCATGTGTGGAGACAGTCAGTGACAGACATAACACAGTGTGCATCCAGGAGCGTCATATGCGATTGACATCCAGCATCGTGGCTCCATCAGCTGGTTACGTCTGGTTGTTATGGATGGCATTTTGACGGCAACCTAGTGCGTTGAAACTGTGCCTGTGAACCTACGCTACTGCGATATTTATGTACCATGCCTAACACTATTTTATAACAGAATAATGCGCAGCCACATATCGTTCGCATCTCTGTGCAATGCCTTTGTGATGTAGTTCCCCTTTCTTGGCCTGCTTATATACATCGAATGCATATGGGATACGATGGGGCAGGTTGGATTTGGTTGTTTTACCTCTGAGCGGCATTTTTTTGCACACAGTGGGCTAAATGGCCAGGTCACAAGGACTCCGAGGGCTCAGAGAAGGTTGGAGGAGGGGACCCACTGAATTGCTGTTAGGAGACAGATGGCAGCTTCCCGTCAAGACCATCCAGTATGTTCCTTAACGTGCACAAGGTATGGTATATATCTCCCACATATGAGTCCACTGCTTAACGTCCCATCCTATGGACGATGGTCTTTCCATACAATCGGTGTCTCCTACGGACCGAGACCGGGGGGGGGGGGGGGGTTAGAGTTTGTAAATCCTCTAGCCTAGGCGAGACTCGAACCTGAGAACTGCAGATTACGAGTCTGGTGCACTACCGACTGAGCCACCCCCAATGGATTGGTACATTACATTCAGAACTCAGCCTCCTACGACTGTCGCTAAACTGACAACAAGGGTGGTTCACATTAGCCCCTGTTTCGCTCACTCCCGCGACGTCTTGCCTCATGTATTGCTGCTCATGGTGGCCATACTGTCCAGATATACCTTTCGTTTTGTCGTTAGATATCAGTAGAACTGTCTGTCTCTGTAACTATTGCTTCTGAATATGTGTACAACTATCACCATAACTAATTTAGTTGATATGGAAGTATTCCTTCTAGATGAGGGTGGGGGTGTCGATAGCGAGCCAGGCTCGTAATCTGTAGTTCCCAGGTTCGAGTCCCAGTTGGGTCAGCGTTGAAATTTATCTCCGCAAAATTCCACGCCCTGCCCACGGTCAGTAGGGGACACCGATGGGCTTGGAAAGGCCGCCGTCCATCGGATGGGACGTTAATCCGTGGCCTCGTGAACTGAAAACTAGGAACTGATCACTTTAAAAAATATAATACATCTGATGACTGTAAAAACATGTGAGGAAAAGTAAAAGCCATTAGGAAACTAAATATATTTAGGAAGTTACGTAATTCGTGACACAAAATTTTAGCTGGCTTCAACTATTTCTATAATGGTGTTATAATACCGAAATTACGTAATAACCTACAATAATTGCTCATGAAAAAGGTATGTATTATATCAAAGGTGCTTTACGTGCTGTGAAGAATATGTCATATCTGCAAAGATAACAGTGACAGTTAGATTAAGAGTTTTGAGATGAGTAGGTTGAAAAGGGTTGATTGTGTCTGCGCGCGAATGTCGGTTTGCCTTTATTTATGTACAAGCAGATTTACCCGTCGTTGCTCGGGTCTGAACTTTTTAAAATGTATAGTAAACGGCACTCCTCACGTCGCAAGCTTTCATTCGATATAAATATCATTACACTCGATCTTCTCTCCTTTTGCTGTGAAGCGGGGATGCGGGGAGCGGGGATGGCTCAGTTGGTAGCGCGCCAGACACGTAATCTGTAGTTCCCAGATTCGAGTCCTAGCTGGGTCAGCGTTGGGATTTATATCCGCAAAATTTCCCGCTCTGGCCACGGTCTGTAGGGGACACCGATGGGCTTGGAAAGGCCGCCGTCCATCGGATGGGACGTTAAGCCGTGGCCCCGTGTGCGAGAGAGCCATATACCCTGTGCACGTTAAAGAACACACTGAATGGCCTTGACGGGAGACTACTATCTGTCTCCCAACAGCTGTTCCGAAAACCAACCTTCTCTGAGCCTTCGGTGTCTTTGTTACCTTGCCATTTAGCCCATTGTGTGCAAAAAAGTGCCGCTCAGAGGTAAAACAACCCAAACCCCCTTCCGGTTAATATTTTCTCACTCTCTTTTATGGGAGAAAAAGGAATGGACATAGTTCGAGGGATTCGTTATCCTCCACACGTCAGAAGTTTCTAAACCAAAAACTGGAATTTCATCGCTCAGATAATCGAACTTTCCAAATCACTTCGTACACACCAGAGTTCCTCGGATACAATTTGTCAGGCATATGTCAGTTTATAGCAAAAGAAAATTAACTATGGTCTGAGATGCATAAAAAATGTAAAGGTACAAAAAATTATTATTACTAAACAAAATTATAATTACTAAACATAATATTTAAAACATTTATTAATTCTTCGTATATACTTTCATTTAGCTTTTGCATATTTTTCACATTAAGTTCATGATTTTAACTTTGAATAAGAATTTAGGTTTTGAATATCTAGGTTGTTTTACCTCTGAGCTGCACTGTTTTGCACACCATAGCCTAAATAACCAGGACATATGGACCCCAAAGGCTCAGAGAAGGTTGGGTGAGGGGACCCACTGGAACAGCTGTTGGGAGACAGATGGTAATCTCCCGTTAAGGCCATCCAGCGTGTTCTTTAACGTGCACAAGGAATGTCTCTCCCGCACACGGAGCCACGGCTTAACGTCCCATCCGGCCAACGGCGGCCTTTCCAAGTTCATCGGTGTCCCCTACTGACCGTGGACAGGGCGGGGAATTTTGCAGATGAATATCTGGTGTTCTGGTCGTGCTAATTAAAGCGACTTCAATATCCATGGACCCTGCTGCTCTTGACCCAACAAACTGCAGAATGAGATTATCACGCAAAATCAGAAAGAAATTAGTTTGATGTATTGATTATTTCAAATTTTGTGGTTGCAACAGTTATTTTGAGTAACTCATCTGTTAATGTTTAATTACGCGAAATCAGATATTTCATTTGATGTATTTCTTTCTTCAAATTTATTAGTGCAATAGTTATTTTGAATAAATTTCAACGTTAATGTTAAGTCTATGGGGATTTTGAGAAATTCAACCCTCCCACCCCAATTTTGGTTCACCCTAGCGAGTTCGCACTAGCCTATTATCTTCCCCTGGGTGAAGTGAACGTTCATTCAAAGTTTGGTGCTCTAGCTTTTCTGGGGTCTGAGTGCATAAGCGGACAGACACATAAACAAACAAGCAAAATTTCTTCTTTATATATATAGATAATTTTTACCTACCTTCCTATTGCTTTTGGCTTTGACATTTGTCGGTTGATCGGTTTGTGGATTTGACAGAGCGTACATTTCGATACGCTCTGTCAAATCAAATAACGGAACAGTCAAATTACCATGTCTTTCGAAAGCGATGGTAAAACTTAATGATTTATGTTCGAAATGAAAGCTTGTGACGAGGGGGAACCAGGTGATTTATTGGTGTCTAATGAAGTAATTATTTCATCAGTTTGTTTTTCAGTGATTTCATGTATTTAGATAGATTTCAAAACGCTTTGCATCATGGTTGGAACATAATTTATATCGTCTTGGTAATTCATTTTTCTTATCTGTAAAATTAGTGTATTATAAATGTCATTGTAATTATTTGCTATTTCTTCCACAGATAATTCCTTTTTGGACATATTATCAATTATTGCATCGTCCGCTGATTTTCACTGTTTTCCTTCTAATATTTGATATATTAATTGCCAGGTTGCCAGGTTGCACTTATCGACGTAAAATATATATATATTTGCATTATGAGAATATTTTTTTTGGGGGGGAACCGAGCAATTGGGCTCATACCTGCCTCCCCCATTAATAATAAATATCTTGCTTAATCTACTAAATGTTGCGTTTATTTTGGACTTGCAACTTAGAGGTTAAAGGTTTCTGACTCGATCCCACCCGCTGTCATTATAATTTTTGCAGTCTTTTCATACAATTCATTTTTTTAACCGTATCGCTTTTTTTTTAGAATTCATTGTAAACTAAATTAATATATAAAATCCTCATGTAGCCACATGGGCTACGGAGTTCCCACCAGACTGTGTAATTTTCTTCTCCAGACGTGGTCTCTTCTGAGCTGCAGCTACTACATTTGGCCACTCGAGGAAAAATTTAGCAAGATCCTGTTGACAATGTCTGCCATTCGCATTCTAGGTCTCCCCCTTTTCCTGAAACCCTTAGGCACACTGCTCATAATCCTATTTGTCAATCTGCAGCTATGCATACGGGCAATACGGCCAAACCAACGAGTATATCTCTGAATAATATTGTTGCAACAAAAGGTTGAGGTTCTTTTTTCTAACCTCATCACTACTTACAAACTCAAACCATCTAACGCCCAAGATACTGCGCAAGCATCAGGTTTCTTGTTATCCTGCTTACAAAGGGTCCATGTTTAACTACCATAACTAACCTTAGAAAGAACCAGACTATTATAGAGCCTAATTTTAGTATTTAGTTGCATACAACTATTTTTCACACTCTCCATAGATTCTTAAAAGTATCAACGGCAATCCTTATTCTTCTATTTATCTCATGCCGCATATCATCAATATCTGTTGCATAGCTCCCAAGATAATTAAACTGAGACACTTGCTCAAGAGTGCAGCCATTCAAAGCAACCATCTGCCTGACTAATTTTCATCTCTTTAGTATGTAATAATATGTATATAATAAATTAATATTGTAAATTAAATATAGCTAAAAGAGACAAATTTTCAAATGATAATTTGTGATTGGTAATCCAGTTTGGTCTGTAAATGGTAGCTAGGTAGTCACGGGAAGGAGAGCTATGCACCAATCCCCTGTGATGATGCATAGAACCGGCCAGGCCTGGCACCTAATATCCGACCCCGCCTTCTCGTGGTGCAGACCGTTAGTACTTTTCAAAAGCGATACTCTCTTGTGGAAGTGAACGGAAGGGGAGGGCTCCCAGATTAGTGTGGCCTACTGCTCTGGACAACTATGTCTTCTTTTCTTTTTTTTCTATCCTGCTGAGGAGTGGTCAACCTCACAGAGTCCTGGTGCTGACCATATAAACCCACTGGACTGGACAGATATATGGCTCTGAGCTTGATTATGGATCCTGATTTTGCTGCACTGGTGGGCTTCTGTGGAGGGAAAATCTTCCGCTGTGTTTTCTGTTTCTTTGTGGGTTGATAGCCGCAAGTGAATAGATTCAAAGGATATGTTTTTTAAGCTGGTGGATAATCCTGAGCAGAAGTCATCGCAGGCACCTGAACTCTTTGCTTCTATTGGCATCGTCAAATTCTACATTGGAGGAAGTCTTCCAGTGTAGATGGCTTCAGCCTTTAGTGGTGGGGGAACGGGTCTTTGCCCCATGTCTGCAATTAGGGGGCTGTTTGATATTGTCGGCATTCCCTCTCTCAATAAACATAGTTTCTTTAAACATACCACTAACCATTTTCTCTCCATAGGTAGTTGGAGCGTGAGGACTCTCCGCAGAGCTTTATCTCTTCGTGTTCTCACACAAGAATTCCAACTTTATAATTTAGATATTCTCGTCTTGCAAGACACCAGATGGACAGATAAAGGTCAGATTCTTAAAAATAATCTTAAATTTCTTAATTTCAGGAGGGACGATAATAAGCATCACCAAGGCGTAGGTCTGCTTCTGAGCAGACACGCTAGTGATGCTCTTCTAGGATATGAGTGCATTAATGAAAGGTTTCTTACAGCAAAATTTCAGACAAGCGTTAAAGACTTGAATGTTATCTGCTGTTATGCCCCCACTGAGGATGCCGATGAGGATGAGAAGGATAGGTTTTATGGACAACTTCAGGATATTTTGAATTCTGTCAAGAAAGGAGATATTACCCTTGTTCTTGGTGACTTCAATGCCAAAGTTGGTACTAACTCTGACCTTTATGGAGGAGTAATAGGCCCTTTTGGTATTGGTAGCTGCAATGGCAATGGGCAACGTCCCCTACCGGTAAGTAAACTCAATGGTTTCAGAATAACTAACACTTATTACAAACACCGCGACATACATAAGTACACATGGGTTTCACCTGATGGGCTGCATAAGAATATGATTGATTACATATTAATTAACAGCAAATGGGTTAGTTCTGTTAGGAATATCAGGTCATATAGGGGAGCTGAAATTGGATCTGACCATTACCTTGTTAAAAGTGTCTTGCAACTTAAACTTAAAAAGTGTTGTGCTAGGGTTAAATGATTTAACAGTTAGCTACTGATAAGAATCTTTGGCTTGATGGTTTGGCTGACAAAGGCGAGGAAGCAGTTAGACAGCACAACAGCAGACAGCTGTACCAGAAAATTAATGTTTTGTGTGGCAGAAAACGGACAGGTATACAGGGATTGAAGGATAAACAAGGAAAGGTTATAGAAGGGAATGATTCTGTCATGGCTAGGTGGGCTGAGCATTTCAGTGATATTCTAAACAATGTGTTTAGTTCTATTCCCATTGTTTGCAATGATGATAGATGCATTGGTGGCTTTACTGTTGGCCCTATAACACAATCTGAAGTTATTTTGGCTGTTTCTAAACTTAAACTTCATAAATCCCCAGGGGTAGATGAAATTACTACAGAAATGCTTAGAGCTGGAAATGTTTCGGTTACCACTTGGATGACTGAAATTCTGAATATCTTTTATGATAAAGGCATGGTTCCTAAGGATTTTACCAGAGCTATTGTTATCCCTATTTTCAAAACAGGTGATCGCAGTTCTTGTGATAACTATAGAGGTATTAGCCTCTGTAGTTATCACAAGAAGTATCCTCTGTAGTTATCACAAGAATCACTTCTTGTGATAACTATAGAGGTATTTACTCTCTGTTCCAGGTAAAGTTCTTTCCATGATTGTGCTTAATAGAATTAAGAATCTGGTTGACAGTCAATTGCGTGATGAGCAATGTGGATTCAGAAGTGGTAGGGGATGTGTGGATCAAATATTTTTACTTAGGCAGATTCTTGAGAAATGTTTAGAGTTTCAGAAACCTTTGGTTGCTAGCTTTGTTGATTTCAAAAAGGCTTTCGACTCTGTTGATCGTCATAATTTGTGGTTGATTGTGAGATCACATGGTATACCTGACAAGTTAGTTAACATAATGAACACACTGAGTCGTGTGTGAGAGTTGGTAAGGCTTGTAGCAATTGGTTTAGCATTTCTTCTGGTGTTCGACAAGGGTGCATTTTGTCTCCTTTTCTCTTTACCTTGGTTATTGCTTATATTATGCGAAATTCACTTCAAGGGAAAGACTTTGGCCTTAAATGGACTGCAGATACGAAAATTTCTGATTTAGATGATGTTGATGAGATGAACTCTTTCATTCGAGCTGTTGATGAAACTGGTAGTAGAGTAGGTTTGGTTATAAACAGAGAGAACACTAAAGTGATGAAAATTGGTTTAGATTGGATTGGATTGTTTTACCTCTGAGCGGCACTTTTTTGCACACCATGGGCTAAATGGCCAGGCCACATGGACCCCGAAGGCTCAGAGAAGGTTGGGGGAGGGGACCCACTGGAACAGCTGTTGGGAGACAGATGGTAGCCTCCCGTCAAGGCCATCCAGCGTGTTCTTTAACGTGCACAGGGTATGGCTCTCCCGCACACCGGGACACGGCTTAACGTCTTATCAAGCCCATCAAGCCACCGATGGCCTTTTCAAGCCCATCGGTGTCCTTTACTGACCGTGGGCAGGGCGGTGAATTTTGCGAAGAAAAATCTCAACGCGGACCCAGCTGGGACTCGAACCTGGGAACTACAGATTACGAGCCTGGCGCGCTACCGACTGAGCCACCCCCGCCCCAATAAAAATTGGTCAGGCAGGCTGTGATTCAATTAATCTGAATGGTTGCAGTCTTGAGCAGGTGTCACAGTTTAATTACCTTGAGAGTTATGTAACAGATAATGGTGATGTGCGGCATGAGATTAACAGACGAAAGGGATTGCTGCTGGGACTTTTAAGAATCTATGGAGAGTGTGGAAAAATAGGCGTATACACCTAAAGACCAAAATTAGACTGTATAATAGTTTGGTTCTTTCTAGGGTTAGTTATGGTAGTGAAACTTGGACACTTTGTAAACAAGATAACAGGAAATTAGATGCTTTTGATTCCAGATATTTACGCAGCATCTTGGGCATTAGGTGGTTCAACTTTATTACTAATGATGAGGTTAGGCAAAGGAGTTTGCAACCTCCTTTAAGCAGCATATTGTGCAGAGAGAGACTCCGTTGGTTTGGCCATGTTGCCCGTATGAATAATTATAGATTGGCGAATAGGGTTATGAACAGTGTGCCTAAAGGCCTCAGAAAGAGGGGGAGACCTAGGATGCTGTGGGCAGACAATGTCAAACAGGACCTTATTAGAATTGGTGTGCATGGCCAGATGCAGTAGATGTAGCTCAGGATAGACTTGCTTGGAGAACTAAATTGCACTGTCTGGTTGGACCTCCGTAGTCCATGGCTGCTTCAGGAGGAGGAGGATGACGATGATGATGAATCCAGTTTAAAACAATAAATATAAATTAAAAACAGGAACGTAGTAAAAAACGATAGCTATATATTAGGCATAATTTTACGAATAGATTTTTAAAATAGTACTATAGCAGGGATGAAAAAATGCACATATATAGGAAATTATTACAATGGGGAAGGGGCAAAATACTAAATTGCAGTAGAAAGAACAAGAACACCTTTTCGACTTCGCTTTCTTCCGAAATATTTTGTAAATATGCGTTTTGGGAATAGCTGAAAAAAAGTTATATATACCATACGAAACGTCTTTTTAATCCTATTCGGTTCAATTTAATATCAGACATCTGCTTAATTTTTTTTGCTACATTCCCGGTGCCACCTGTAGTAGTCAAAATGTCCCACCAGAAATTATTGTCACGAGCTGCCACTGCTATTTGCATTTTCCCAATAATCTATTTGTCCAAATTACCATATTTAGAGGATGAAAAAGTCGGAAAGTTGAAAATTTCATTTTCTTTGAAAACGAGCATGCGATATTCGCCAGAGGCGAAATGTATTTTTCTTCTTAGAATTATCTTTGGAAGCAAGAATTCGTTCGTGATTTCCCAACGTTCCCTATTCCTGTTTCGCAATAAGTCTTCGTACGTCGAATTCTCATTTTTTTTTATTCTTTTGTGCTTTGTTACCGCTTCTGTCAGTCGATGGCAACATGTCATCGTTGGAAAGGAAACGCCTCCGTCCTTTCATATCTGTCATATTGCGAAAAAAGGTCAGCAGTGAAAGCTTTTGTGCGAAATATAATACTTAAATGCATAGCTCCAGTACAGAGAATACCAGGGAAGCAACGGAAAGAATGCGGCCAGTCAAACAGATCTCTCTGATGAAGCATACGTAATGCTTAGATACAGGTCTGGTTATCAGAATTTGAATCTAGAAAAATAAATCTAGTGCTCTCTTTATTTTATCAGTAGCTACAATCTTTATCGAGAAAAGTTTTAAAAAATATTAGAAATTTTTAAGTTGGGGGTGATTTTCCTCTGAGAGGCACATTTTGTACACAATGCCCTAAACGACCAAGTCACACAGAAGGTTGTAAGAAGGGGAATCACTGGATGGATGTTAGGAGACAGATGGAAACCTCTCGTCAAGATCATAAAACGGGATTTTCAATGTGCACAGCGTATGGCGCTCCTGCACACGGCGCCATGGCTTTACGTCCCATCCGACGGACGGCGGCCCTTTCTGACCGAGGGGCAAAGCTGGGACTCGAATGTGAAAACTGCACCTCAAGGGCCTGACGCACTTACAGCATGAGCCAATTCCATATTCTTTGCATACAATGGACAAGTAGTTAATGTGCTTAATTATGATGGAATTGGATTTGAGTCCGTGCCTTGGAGAAGGTATGGGTGATTTTTTTTCTCGTGTTACCTTTTTAGAAGTGCTTAGATCCCGTTAACCTCAGAGACCTTTTAAGTGACGTGTTAAACTGGCAGGTTCTTGTCAAGCCTCTGTGGAAAGTAGGTGCTTAACAGTAATTAATATTTTTATAAAATATAGAAAATAAAACTCAAAAAGAAAAATTTTAAAATATCCGCAGTTAATCGGTTTCTCAGGAGTGTGCGAAATCAATCAATGCTGAAGATCGGGTCAGGTCATAATAAAAATATTGCAGGTGAAAGTAGGATCGGGTTCGGGTCCACTAATGGGGTGGCTCGAATTCCGGTAACTAAAGGTCAATTTATAAACCAGAACGACTACCAGAATTGTAGGGAAGAAATCAGTTTTGAGTAAGTGTTAAATATTCATTTAGCCGTTTTCGAGCTTCAGTTCGCAAGAAATTGATGGATGGATATTTCACATTTCCATGATGTCGGATTCAAAATTAATTTTAACAAGTTTTTGTTACTCTAGAAGTCATCTAGTTTTTTGAATATATCTTGAAAGGGAAACTCTCTTTTAACATGAATTCGCTATAATGTTGTTTATTTTACCAATTATTGTCTCGCTTTCAAAAAAAAAAATGGAGACAATATTTTCGCTTTGTCGGCTGTCTGTCCCACTGTAGACACCGAACTTTTTTAATTTTTAGAGATAAGGGGTTTTGGGTTGGATGATTATTAATGAAATATTTCGATTCGCACTTTATGAATTTCTTACAGCTCTAATATCGCCCTCTTATTGTGGAAAAAGTAGACTATTGCAAAATCTTCAAAATTTGAAAATGGAGTACATCAATTCAAGCTAATATCTGATTTCGCGTGATTAACCATTAACAGTTGAGTTATTCAAAATAATTGCTGAAACCATTAAATTTGAAATAATGGATGCATCAAACTAATTTCTTTCTGATTTCACGTGATAAACTCATTGTTCAGTTTTCTGGGTCAAGAGCGCGAGTGTCCGTGGATACTGAAGTCGTTGTAATAAAGCACGAACAGAACGCGAGATTCAAAAACTGAATTCTTATCCGAAGTTAAAATCATGAACGTAATGTGAAAAATATCCAAAAATTAATTAAAAGTATATACAAATAATTAATAAATGTTTTAATATTATGTTAAGTAATATATAATTTTGTTTAATAATAATTTTCTTTTGCTATAAAGTTACATACGCCTGGCAAATTGTATCCGAGGAACTCTTATTCCATTTTAATGATTGATCATAAGCTTTTACTCTATGATCATCAGATAGGTGATTCTCTATGCTTCACCCATATGGGCGAATACTACACCCACCAATATTCGTAAGATTTAGGTCTTACGAAACAAGATTGTGAGATTTTACAGTCGATGCCCCCTGGTGTGTCATTAACAGACAACTTCATAAAGACCTGGGCATCGACCATATATGTATATAAAATAAATAAATACCCCCTCAAGCAGCTGCTTGCCACAGAGATCTGACAGGAGCCTGTCAGTTTATATGCCATAGTAGAAGGTCTGTAAGGATGGCAGGACCTCATCAGAAAAACAATACGAACATCCATGTCTACACACATATAAAATGCACCTCAAAAAGATTTTTTGAGGCTATAAGCAATAATCCCAATGAGATTATTTCTTCTCTGATTCTTTACGACCATACTGTTTTGAACAAGTACAAGAGGCCTAAAACGGTAGCGTTCTCTCAGGAGACCTACCCATTTTAGGTTTCTTATACAATTTTACGCTCCTTTTAACTTTTGCTATGTTTGCCCTTAGGGGCCCATCTAAGGGTGGTTTACTTATATATTTTGTTCTTACTCATGCCAAATAGGCATATCTTTATGATGGTGATGGTTAGGAGTAAAATTATTTCCCGGTACATCGAATATGATTATACGATCTACGATCTACGATCCGAGGAACTCTGGTGGGTACGAAGTGATACGGAAAATTCGATTATCTGAGCTATGAAACTCCGGTTTTTGGTTTAGAAACTTCTGACGTATGAGGATAATGGATACCTCGAACTATGTCCATTTCTTCTTCTCCCATAAAAGAGAGGGAGAAAATATTAACCGGAAGGGGGTTTGGGTTGTTTTACCTCTGAGCGGCACTTTTTTGTACACAATGGGCTAAATGGCAAGATAACAAAGACACCTAAGGCACAGAAGGTTGTGGGAGGGGGCCCTTTGGAACAGCTGTTGGGAGACAGATGGTAGTCTGCCGTCAAGGCCATCCAGTGTGTTCTTTAACGTGCACAAGGTATGGCTCTCTCGCACACGGGGCCACGGCTTAACGTTCCATCAGATGAATGGTGGCCTTTCCAAATCCATCGGTGTCCCTTACTGTGGCAGGGCGGAGAGTTTTGGGGAGATAAATCTTAACGCTGACCCAGTTGGGACTGGAACTTGGGAACTACAGAATATGTGTCTGGCGCACTACCAACTGAACCAACGCCACCCTCGGAGAGGGAGGAGATCAACCGTAATGTATTTATGCCAAATGAGAGCTTGCGACGTGGGAAGGGCCATTACTCTACATTTTAGAAAGTTTCAGACCCGAGCAACGCCGGGTAAATCTGCTAGTTTTACATATAAGCAAAATCAACCAAAAACCTAATGTTGAATTTGAAACAAACAATAACATTACAAACAAAAACTCAATTAATATACCTCCTGCAAATAGGACAGATACTGTGAATATAAATTAAAACCTTAAATGATAACAAATCTCCTAGATATGACAATATACAAATCAAATACATTAAAAACAGTGTTAAAACTTAAAACTTTTAAAAAACTTTTTAACTTAAAACGACAATTCTACGACCAATGTTGAAAGGAGGAACAAAATTAATTTTAACTAATTACAGGCTCATTATAATTTTATCTGCTACAAATAATATAATGGAAAAATATGTTTACAATACTTTATATAAATTTTTTAGTAAACATAACATTCTCAGTGAAAATCAATTTGGGTTTCAAAAGGGAAAAAGTACCGTGAACTTACTAACGAAATTTACTGATTTAGCCTACATGGCACTAAATAGAGGTGACAAGGCGGTTGCAGTGTTTTTAGACTCACAGAAAGCCTTTGACACTTTGGATCATGATATTATTCTACAGAAATCAGAAAAGTATGGAATTAGAGTTAGAGAAACTGCATTACACTGATTTCAAAGCTACGTATGAAATAGATTTGCGGTAACTAAAATTAACAACACCTATAGCGAAAAGTGTGAAGGTAAATTCGGTGTTCCTCAAGGATCCATTTTAGGCCCGCTTTTATTTCTGATTTACATAAACCACTTAGCAAAATTAAAACTAAATAGTACAATGTTTTTATATGCCGATGATATAGTTTTAGTTAATATAAAAAAATTATAAGAAAAAGCGGTTAAACATATACAAAAAGACTATAATATTATTAAACGATGGTTAAACTCTAAGAAACTTTATCAAAATAGCAATAAAACCAAATGAATGACTTTTCATTCACCTGGTTTCAAAATTAAAAATAACTTAATTTTTAAAACACACAAATTAAACTGCACAAAAAAGGGAAACACTTCTGAGCTAGAAAACTGCGCTGCATTTAAATTCATAAAGCACATATAATAAAATATCTAGGATTACATCTCGACAGTGCCCTCCGATGGTATTCGTAATGAGAAAATCTGCCGCACATTAAAGCTTTGTGCTTTGAAATTAAATATATTTCGATATTTTATGGATGCTGACACAAGTATTATGCTTTATAAAGCAATCTGTGAGTCCCTCTTAAATTATGCCATAACGATACATGGTACAACCAACTTAACAAATATTAGAAAAATAGAATGCATTCAATCTTCAATAGCTAAAAATATTTTATAAAATAAATTAAAAACCGCACACATCTAATTACTGCCCAAGATAGATTTATTTACTTGGATATTTTACTTCATCAGAGCCTATATAAATATAAAGTAATGCGTAACTTTTTTGACAACATGCATAAAAGCAAAATCCAGCATGATAAATAAAAATTTAATTTCAAGAAAAAAATTATTTTCAACTAACGACTTTTACAAATAGGTATGGGAAATGCAAAAGCAGCTACAAAATTCCATACATTTTTAATCTCTTACCAAGGGAACTGCTAGCCGTAAAATTCTTTTAGAGAATTAAAACACGAATTAAATAGATTTTTATTAAAAAAATAGATAATTAATATTAACACCTACTAACAATATTGCATTTGAATATAAAAAACTCAATGTTATTTTGAAATATTCTAAATCAAAAAAGGTAAAAATTTTAGTAAAGAGAGGAATTTATTTTATGTTGAAGTTTTCAACTGAAATAGGGTAAGAAACGCAACAAGATTTTTTTTAAATCATTTATTTATTCAGACAAATCCAAATAAATCATTTCTAATTACAAGTGTCCCACAAAGCTAACTGTTTATATGCAGGAGAGAATAACACATTGACATAATACTACACTGGTTTCCATAAATTAAGGAAAACTCAGAAAAATTATGATAAAAAAATGAATGATTTTAATGAAATTTGATGGAAAATGAATTACAATGCTAGTTTCAGAATGGTATAAAATATTTTGCACTAGAAACATTTTCGTCAACAAATAACACTTAAAGGAACTTGTCCAAAATGTAATGCAGAATGAAATTGGCAAAGTTCTTTAATAAGGGGTGTGGTCACCACTTAAGCAATGCAGGTACGACAGCAATGTTACATGCTGTTTATCATGTTGTGAATCAGCTCAGTAGGGAGAAACGACCATTGTTCCTTTAAAGCAGTAATAAGCTCCCCCTTTGTTTCAGGTGGCTGGTTGAGGGCAGAAACACGTCTCCCTAAAGCATCCCACACATGCTCAATCGGATTTATGTCGAGAGATCGAGCTGGCCACTCCATGCGCATAATGGTCTCCTCTTGAATTCCCACTTGTCGAGCTCTGTGTAGACGAGCGTTATCATCTTGTATGATGAATGTTTCACCTATTCACCAGCGTAAGGACGTACATACGGGTTAAGGGTGTCTTATCTATACCTTCGAGATTGAGGTTCCCACTCGTCAACACATAGAGGTGTGTGCGTCCACCTAAGGAAATGCCACCCAAAACACACATGCTGCCTTTGCCGTAACTGTCTCTTTGACGGATATTATTGGGATGATAGCGGGTACTTCGTTCTCTCCTTATTAAACAATGTCCCGAATCACTCTGCAAGCAATATCAGGACTCAATTGTGAAGAGTACGAACCTCCATTGCTCTTTTCCAGTTACCATGCGTGAGTGCCAATTCAACCGCTCTCTCCTGTGACGTGAAATGAGGGGTATAGAAATTAATGGCTTCTAGCGTACAGACATCCCTCATGAAGTCTTCTACGCACAGTAGAAGCTGATACAACCCTCCCAGTGGCTGCTGCAAGAGAGTATCGTAGCTGAGAGGGAGTAGACGTCCTGCTCCTTCGTGCTGTTAATCGTGGATATCGGTCTTATACAGCTGTCGGTACCCTAGCCCTTCGTCGTCTAAACCTCCGAAACGCGGAATCCTTGCTCAGAAACTGATTCCACAGTCTATGAACCCCAGAAGGACTCATATTCAGCCATCGTGCCACGTCTGACTGATTTTGGCCTTCTTCGAGCCGGCTAATAGCTCTGTGACGTAGCTATGCCCTTACAATACCAAGACGATGTTACGTATATCTCACGGACTTTGACAGGGGCCGGATTATTGGAATGGCAGAAGCTGGATTATCCAATCGACAAATTGCAATACTTATGGATCATGATGCATGAACTTGTGGACACTATTAGTGACAGAAGGTCCCGCAATGGTGATCAGGTTAAGGCGTCCGTAGGAGAACTTCAGAGTGGGTGGACCATCGGATCCAGTAAAAAGCTATATGTGATAGAATTGCAATGGTATGGCAGATTACTAGAGTCATAACGCCATCCCTGTCTGTTCCAGTTTTACCAGCACAATCCGACGACGTTGACACCGAGACATGATCTTGCATGCGTTTTGTCCCTTGGCTTGTCTTCCTCTGACTCCATCACATCGTCTTGTACATCTTCAGTGGTGCAGGGAGAGAAGTTCTGGGGACTGGCTCCGTGTCCTCTTCAGTGACGAATACCATTTTTGTTTAGGTGCTGGGGACAGCCGTGTGCATGTGTGGAGACAGTCAGTGACAGACATAACACAGTGTGCATCCAGGAGCGTCATATGCGATTGACATCCAGCATCGTGGCTCCATCAGCTGGTTACGTCTGGTTGTTATGGATGGCATTTTGACGGCGACCTAGTGCGTTGAAACTGTGCCTGTGAACCTATGCTACTGCGATATTTATGTACCATGCCTAACACTATTTTATAACAGAATAATGCGCAGCCACATATCGTTCGCATCTCTGTGCAATGCCTTTGTGATGTAGTTCCCATTCCTTGGCCTGCTTATATACATCGAATGCATATGGGATACGATGGGGCAGGTTGGATTTGGTTGTTTTACCTCTGAGCGGCATTTTTTTGCACACAGTGGGCTAAATGGCCAGGTCACAAGGACTCCGAGCGCTCAGAGAAGGTTGGAAGAGGGGACCCACTGAATTGCTGTTAGGAGACAGATGGCAGCTTCCCGTCAAGACCATCCAGTATGTTCCTTAACGTGCACAAGGTATGGTATATATCTCCCACATATGAGTCCACTGCTTAACGTCCCATCCTATGGACGATGGTCTTTCCATACAATCGGTGTCTCCTACGGACCGAGGCCGGGGGGGGGGGGGGGGGTAGAGTTTGTAAATCCTCTAGCCTAGGCGAGACTCGAACCTGAGAACTGCAGATTACGAGTCTGGTGCACTACCGACTGAGCCACCCCCAATGGATTGGTACATTACATTCAGAACTCAGCCTCCTACGACTGTCGCTAAACTAACAACAAGGGTGGTTCACATTAGCCCCTGTTTCGCTCACTCCCGCGACGTCTTGCCTCATGTATTGCTGCTCATGGTGGCCATACTGTCCAGATATACCTTTCATTTTGTCGTTAGATATCAGTAGAACTGTCTGTCTCTGTAACTATTGCTTCTGAATATGTGTACAACTATCACCATAACTAATTTAGTTGATATGGAAGTATTCCTTCTAGATGAGGGTGGGGGTGTCGATAGCGCGCCAGGCTCGTAATCTGTAGTTCCCAGGTTCGAGTCCCAGTTGGGTCAGCGTTGAAATTTATCTCCGCAAAATTCCACGCCCTGCCCACGGTCAGTAGGGGACACCGATGGGCTTGGAAAGGCCGCCGTCCATCGGATGGGACGTTAAGCCGTGGCCTCGTGAACTGAAAACTAGGAACTGATCACTTTAAAAAATATAATACATCTGATGACTGTAAAAACATGTGAGGAAAAGTAAAAGCTATTAGGAAACTAAATATATTTAGGAAGTTACGTAATTCGTGACACAAAATTTTAGCTGGCTTCAACTATTTCTATAATGGTGTTATAATACCGAAATTACGTAATAACCTACAATAATTGCTCATAAAAAAGTTATGTATTATATCAAAGGTGCTTTACGTGCTGTGAAGAATATGTCATATCTGCAAAGATAACAGTGACAGTTAGATTAAGAGTTTTGAGATGAGTAGGTTGAAAAGGGTTGATTGTGTGTGCGCGCGAATGTCGGTTTGCCTTTATTTATGTACAAGCAGATTTACCCGTCGTTGCTCGGGTCTGAACTTTTTAAAATGTATAGTAAATGGTACTCCTCACGTCGCAAGCTTTCATTCGGTATAAATATCATTACACTCGATCTTCTCTCCTTTTGCTGTGAAGCGGGGATGCGAGGAGCGGGGATGGCTCAGTTGGTAGCGCGCCAGACACGTAATCTGTAGTTCCCAGATTCGAGTCCTAGCTGGGTCAGCGTTGAGATTTATATCCGCAAAATTTCCCGCTCTGGCCACGGTCTGTAGGGGACACCGATGGGCTTGGAAAGGCCGCCGTCCATCGGATGGAACGTTAAGCCGTGGCCCCGTGTGCGAGAGAGCCATATACCCTGTGCACGTTAAAGAACACACTGAATGGCCTTGACGGGAGACTACTATCTGTCTCCCAACAGCTGTTCCGAAAACCAACCTTCTCTGAGCCTTCGGTGTCTTTGTTACCTTGCCATTTAGCCCATTGTGTGCAAAAAAGTGCCGCTCAGAGGTAAAACAACCCAAACCCCCTTTCCGGTTAATATTTTCTCACTCTCTTTTATGGGAGAAGAAGAAATGGACATAGTTCGAGGGATTCGTTATCCTCCACACGTCAGAAGTTTCTAAACCAAAAACTGGAATTTCATCGCTCAGATAATCGAACTTTTCAAATCACTTCGTACACACCAGAGTTCCTCGGATACAATTTGTCAGGCATATGTCAGTTTATAGCAAAAGAAAATTAACTATGGTCTGAGATGCATAAAAAATGTAAAGGTACAAAAAATTATTATTACTAAACAAAATTATAATTACTAAACATAATATTTAAAACATTTATTAATTCTTCGTATATACTTTCATTTAGCTTTTGCATATTTTTCACATTAAGTTCATGATTTTAACTTTGAATAAGAATTTAGGTTTTGAATATCTAGGTTGTTTTACCTCTGAGCTGCACTGTTTTGAACACCATAAGCTAAATAAAAAGGACATATGGACCCCAAAGGCTCAGAGAAGGTTGGGTGAGGGGACCCACTGGAACAGCTGTTGGGAGACAGATGGTAATCTCCCGTTAAGGCCATCCAGCGTGTTCTTTAACGTGCACAGGGTATGTCTCTCCCGCACACGGAGCCACGGCTTAACGTCCCATCCGGCCAACGGCGGCCTTTCCAAGTTCATCGGTGTCCCCTACTGACCGTGGACAGGGCGGGGAATTTTGCAGATGAATATCTGGTGTTCTGGTCGTGCTAATTAAAGCGACTTCAATATCCATGGACCCTGCTGCTCTTGACCCAACAAACTGAAGAATGAGTTTATCACGCAAAATCAGAAAGAAATTAGTTTGATGTATTGATTATTTCAAATTTTGTGGTTGCAACAGTTATTTTGAGTAACTCATATGTTAATGTTTAATTACGCGAAATCAGATATTTCATTTGATGTATTTCTTTCTTCAAATTTATTAGTGCAATGGTTATTTTGAATAAATTTCAACGTTAATGTTAAGTCTATGGGGATTTTGAGAAATTCAACCCTCCCACCCCAATTTTGGTTCACCCTAGCGAGTTCGCACTAGCCTATATTCTTCCCCTGGGTGAAGTGAACGTTCATTCAAAGTTTGGTGCTCTAGCTTTTCTGGGGTCTGAGTGCATAAGCGGACAGACACATAAACAAACAAACAAACTTTCTTCTTTATATATATATAGATTAATTTTTACCTACCTTCCTATTGCTTTTGGCTTTGACATTTGTCGGTTGATCGGTTTGTGGTTTTGACAGAGAGTACCTTTCGATACGCTCTGTCAAATCAAATAACGGAACAGTCAAATTACCATGTCTTTCGAAAGCGATGGTAAAACTTAATGATTTATGTTCGAAATGAAAGCTTGTGACGAGAGGGAATGTTATAGGTTATAAAAAAAGTAACCCCGTGATTTCTACCCCCCTAAAAAAGGGGAAAAGTGAAAACGGTTCTTAACCTATATCTCCAGAACGCAAAGTATTGCGTCGTTCACAAGTTTATATGTCGAATGAAAGCTTCTGAAGCGGGGAATGTGGTAGGCTACGAAAAATTGACCCCCCATGCTCTCTTCCCCGTAAAAAAGGTGGGGAAATGAAAAGGATTGTTTGCCTATATCTCCTGAATGCGAGTGAGAAAATAACTAGCTATGAGTCGAATGAACACTTGTGATGCGATAAGTGTTGTAGGTTATAAAAAATTGCCCCCCCCCTTGCTTTATTCTCCCCTAAAGAGGGGAGAATTATGAGAATGATTTTCCTCCCTATCTCCTGAACGCGAGTGCGGAAAGTACCGAACTATGTGTCAAGTGAAATCTTGTGGCGCGGGGAGTGTCATAGGCTATAAAAAAATTAATCCCGCATGCTTTCTTCCTTCCTAAAAAAACCCGGGAAATATGAAAGTCGTTATACTATGTCATCGGAACGCGAGGGCCTACAGTTAGGAGTTGGGTGTAAAATGACTGCTCAAATAATGGCGGTCGTAAAATATTTCGAATTTTACCCCCCCTGTTCCCCCTGATAAAATGTGGGGGGGAAGATTTTCGCGAGGTTCGGCTTTAACGAGTCTTATTTCAAATTAAAGCTTGTGACGTCTCGAATGTCATGGGCTACCTCAAACCTAAATCTAAAAGGGTGGTAAATGTGCCCGATATTTATGAGTCATGTATCAAAGTTTTTAAAGGTAGGTGTTTTTAGTGACAACAAAAAAAAAATATATAAATTAAAAAATTTAAAAGATACCTATCTTCCTATAGGGCCCTAAAAGTAGAAAATAAACCTAAAGCATTACGATGGTGTAATCAGCCACTGAGTTCGTATTCACTTCAAAGGAAAATACCTACCAAAGGATTTACCTACTCTACAAGATTGCCAGGCGCCCTATTCTTCCTTTGAGGTGAATACGAACTCAGTGACTAATTGCACCATCGATATGCTTTAGGTTTATTATCTACGTTTTAGGGCCCTATAGGAAGATAAGTATTTTGTAATTTTTTTTAATTTATATACTATTTTTAATTGTGACATGTAGCGGTAAGTCATTTGAATATAATTTTCAAGTTTTAGTGCTTTTAAATGTGTATTAAAAGGGATATTGTTACTAGTCACCACTGATTTTATGGAATTGCCAATAAGTTATTTTGAAGGTTCGGTTGTTTTGTCTCTGAGCGTCACTTTTCTGCGCACAATGGGCTAAATGGCCAAGTAACAAGGATCCCGAGAAGGTTGGGGACCGACTGAACGGCTGTTAAGTTAAAGTTGAATGAGACAGATGGTAGTTTCCTATCAAGCGTGTTCTTTAAGTGCACAGGATATGGTTCTCCGGCACATGGCGCCATGCCTTAACGTCCCATCCGACGGAAGGCGGCCTTTCCAAGCCCATCGGTGTCCTCTATTGATCATAGGCAGGGAGTTTTCCGGAGATAAATCTCAACGCTGACCAAGCTGGGATTTGGTTGTTTTACCTCTGAGCGGCACTTTTTTGTACACCATGGGCTAAATGGCCAGGTCACATGGACCCCGAAGGCTCAGAGAAGGTTGGGGGAGGGGACCCACTGGAACAGCTGTTGGGAGACAGATGGTAGCCTCCCGTCAAGGCCATCCAGCGTATTCTTTAACGTGCACAGGGTATGGCTCTCCCACACACGGGGCCACGGCTTAACGTCCCATCCGACGGACAGCGGCCTTTCCAAGCCCATCGGTGTCCCCTACTGACCGTGGGCAGGGCGGGGAATATTTGCGGAGATAAATCTCAACGCTGACCCAGCTGGGACTCGAACCTGGGAACTACAGATTAGAAGCCTGGCGCGCTATCGTCTGAGCTACCTCCGTCTCTTTTTGGTACGAATCAAATTATAATTTGTTATTAAGAAATGATTAGTTTTTTTTTGTTAGCCAAGAGTATGGTTAGTCTATTTATTTATTAAGAGTTCAAGTATTATTTGCTTCTTGTAAAATATTTGTTTTATCTCTTGAATAAACTCGTTTATTATCAGTCTCTTTTATCGAACCCATTACACAGAGTTCGGTTATTTTATCTCTGAACGGCATTTTTTTTGCACACAATGGGCTAAATGGCCAGGTCACAAGGACCCGAGAACTCAGAAAAAGGGTTGGGGTGAGAAGACCCACTGGAAAGCAGCCGGGAGACATATGAAGTGAACAATCAAGCCAATCCGGGATGTCTTTAAACGCACTCTTTCGCAAGGAGCCACGGCTTAACTTCCCTTTAGACGGCAGCCTCTCCAAGCCCATCGATGTCCCCTACTGACCGAGTGCATGGTGGAGAGTTCGGTGAAGATAAATCTCAACTCTGGCCCAGCTGTTACTCGAACCTGGGAACTCCAGATTACTAGCCCCCCATTACAAAGAATTGTTAAATAAACATTACTGAAACTTCGCGTCAATGCTATTTATATTGTATTTTTGGCGTGCAATGTCTAAATTAGCCTCTATCGACTATTTCCTCAACCCTTTTCTTTTCAGAGGAACCATGAGGTCCTTTGACTTGCCATTTTCCCATTGAATCAAATGTGTTAAAAAATAAGTCCATGGGTAAACAATTCAATCTACTTTTAAAACACAGAGTAATGTAAACACAATATTTAACTTTGAACTAAATTCCAAACTGCTAGAAGTCGCATTTCGGGTTCCTGTTGTTCTCTCCGGCGGAAATGTTAACGTTTGACGTCGTTTTCCTGTTTGTGAAGACGGGAAGTTAGTCATGAATCGGCGTCTGTTTGCTCTCGCTCGAAAATCGGGAATGTGATCACCTGCTACGAGCGGAAGAGGAAGAGAGCGTGGAATGTGCCCTTTGGCTTTAACACTATCTAGACACTTTTTGCAAATAAGAGCAGGACTATGATGCAATTAATTAAAGTTATTCAAAATAAAAGAAATGTAATCTTTTATGCCGTTTCACTGAATTGCAGTAATAGAAAACTCTTTCCGATATGTTCTGTATGCGTTCTTGAGGAAAAGTCATAGAATCTGAATAATTTAGCTTCGGGGGAGAGATTAGCTCCGAAAAATTTTGTTTTGAGGAGTCCGAGAATTCAGTTTCGGGAAGGATCCGAGAATTTAACTTTGTGGGCAGGGATATCTGAGAATAAGACGCGAGTAGGATTTCCCAATTACTAAAATATCCCATCGAATAGAAAAGGTAAAAATGATATACTATATGGAATGCGATTTTATAGCTTTTTTTTATCTACTTTTAGTATCGGACATAAAATAAGGGGCTTAAATAAAATTATACAAATACAACTGTTCTGGATTTCATAGCACGTAGACAAGTCTGAGATTTCGGATAAGACGACAGGATTTTTGGGGGAGGGGGGCGGACCCTGGACTGTCCCTCTGGGTATTTCCCTGGTAAGAGTTCTCTTTAGAGTTATTATACTCTCGGACCTCTATGCTAGTGGGTACCTTAGGGGACTAATAAATGAGTTCGGGTTCATTCATTCAAACCCTCGTCGGATTTGAAGGGGGAAAAGTTCTCTGACACGTCATAAGCCGTATAAACAGAAATGCACGTCACTAATCATTTGTTCTTATCTTAATAATTATAATCATTTTACGACAAAATTAAAATATTAGTGCTATTTGGAACGAAAAATATTAGATATACTACTAGTGGAAAACCGTCCCGTGGCCGAGTGGTTCGCACGCTGGGCTACCGATCTAAGAGACCTGGGTTCCAGCCTTGGGTAAGGCATGGATGTTGTAATGTTTTTCTGCTGAGGTCCTGCCATCCTCTCAGACCTTCTACTATGGCATATAAACTGACAGGCTCCTGTCAGACCTCTTGGCAAGCAGCTGCTTGAGAGGATTTGTTTTTTACCAGCGGAAACTGAAAGTTCGTGGTAACATTATTATAAAACTTAGTGAGCTATTCATTTATTAAAGATTGAGAATACGAAATAAATAATCAAAAGCCACATGGTGCTTATTTATAATTAGTAAAGACTGATTAAAAGGCTGAAATTATAATCAAAAAAATTTTATATTTTTTTTTTCTCATAACTACAAGAAATATTGAAATTTGAATTATTTTGATGCCGAAATATTTAGGACTATTAATCAAAGACTTTTGCTCCTATGACAGAAATTGTGACTGCTTAGTTTTGTTTGCTGTCTCTGCGATTTAGTGATATAGTGCTTAAGTATGATTGAAAGAGGCCATCCAACTTTCCACTATTCAGTTCAGTACTACGTCTGATGGATGTCACCACAAATCATCTTCGTGTGCTGATTGAGACCTAAAAAGCAAAACTGACATTAAAGCTGCGAAGCAGAAGGGAAGGTATCTATTGAATGATCGAAATTAATCTAAACTTATCTAATTCTGTCAGTCTGTTCATTCTTATCTGGAATACGGGAACTTTTCGAATTTTGAACCGTGTCAAGGATTTATTGCCAATATGGGTAGGTAGCATTATAGTCTAAATTTATACTGTAACTCTGTAAATGAATTGCGCCGAAAGTTTTCCGTTATTTAAAGGGTAAATTCGAATTTTTCTTACATATAAAAGTGATTTTTCGCTACCTACATATGAGATTGTTGGGACAGTTGTCCAAGTTCGAAACTCACGTGATTCCATGGATGGTTGGGTGAGGGAACTCACTGGACAGCTGTTGGGAAAATGGTGTGAGCTTCCCGTCGTGGTCGCTCTTTAACGTGCGTGTATGTGTGTGGCTCTCCCACACACGGGCCACTGCTTAACATCCCATATGACGGACGGCGGTCTTTTCAAGCCCAGCAGTGACCCCTATTCACTGTGGGCAGGGCGAGGAGTTTAGCAGAGAAAAAACTTTACACTTGCCCAACTGGAGAATTGCAGATTACGAGCCTGGCACGCTACTAACTGAGCCTCCCCAGTGACATAGTGGTAATCAGAATTTAGTTTCGATTGCTGATTTTACCTGTCTGAAATTAATCAAGTTTATAAGAGTCATGTTATCGTTAATATATCAAGAGCTGGATGCAAATTCTACAATACCAGTTGGTGGAATTCTGATTCCGATATGGACGATTACGTTTTGCAAGATTCTATTCGAATTTTAGTTAACAAAACATCATTTCTCCATTGAGCTCAGATGGTTTTAATTTGACAAAGCTCTCTGAATCAAAAGGTATGTTTTGTCACAAGTGATGCAACAGAACGTTTTGTGTGTGCGATGAAAAACGATTTATGTTTTCGGAAATAGACGGAGAGAAATCTCTCTGTGAGAAAAGATGAAAATGACAGCAACAGCACGTTCATTCGGATGGGAGGATATGATGCAACGGGGCTGAGAAAGGAAGCAAAGTGGGACAAATAAATGACCTCGTTACCGGTGTTTATCCTCCACACGGAACTGACGTCGTTATCTGACAGATGTTTCCTTTCTCCCTACCCCCCCGCATTTTTACGATAGTTTTTGTATTTCAAGGAAATTTTTTTCTCTGCGCAAAATCCAACCAGTTTAATAAAAGACCCGCAAATATGATAAACAATCGTCTTTTAACACACAATAGTTAAAGACAGTTAAAAACTTAAGAACAGTTAAAATTAAATCTTGATTAAAGCTCTATCTGACTCAAATGAGCATAGAACGTTTGTTTTTCGAGAGGATATGGGAGTTGGATTGTTTCACCTCTCAGAGACATTTTTTGCGCACAATGAGGTAAATTGCCACACAAAAAGACCCCAAGGGCTCAGAGAAGATTGTGAAAGGGTATCCACTGAACAGCTGTTAGAAAACAGATAGACGCCTCCAGTCAAGGCCATCCAACGTGTTCTTTAACGTGCACAGAATTTGGCTATTCACGATTTAACGTTCCTTCGATGAACGCCGGCATTTCCAAGCCCATCGGTTTACCCTTTCTCATCGAAGGAAGAATGAGGTTTGGGAGATATAAATCTCGACGCTGGAACAACTGGGACTCGAACTTTCATATTACGGGCCTGGAGCGCTACCGACTGAACAAATCCTGTCCCCAAAGTGGTAGTGAAAAGGTAGCAAATTAAAATGGGAAATCATGCCGCTTACATTACCTATGCATTTTTTGCTGGAAGCTGAGGATGATAAAATATTCCACAGAAATTCGTTATCCCTGACTCTAAAAAATGGATATCCTGAAAATCTAAAGTGCTTACATGAATCTCTTTAATTACAACTCAAGCATCACAGTATTGGGTCTGGTTGGAAAGAAGTTTTAGTCCATGTTGTGAGTCGGATATTACATAGTGATTACATTATTTAGTGAGTGATATATTTTTAATTACATGAGGGAGGATTAATCGATATTTTCAGAGGGATATTTGCAATGGAGTTGGGTACTTTTACCTCTGAGCGGAAAGTTTTTGTACACAGTCGGCTACATGGCCAGGTCACAAGGATCCCAAAGGTTCAGAGAATGTTGTGGGAAGGGGACTCACTGGACAGTTGTTAAGAGACAGATGGTACCCTCCCATCAAGACCATCCAGCGTGTTCTTTAACGTGCACAAGATATGGCTCTCACACATAAGGAGACATGGCTTAACGTACCATCCTACGGACGGCGGTCTGTTCGAAGTCCATGGGTGTACCCTACTGACTGAGGGCGGAGATAAATATCATAGAACCTGGGAACTGCAGATTATGATCCTGGCGCGCTACCGAATGAGCCAGCCAGTATTGGAGAGTGGATCTAAATATATGAAAGCTTATTTTTATCGTCTTCGTTATAATAAAGCTATGTTTATTTTTATATAAAATCTGCATTTTATTCCATCAGAGTTATTGGCATGGCTAAATGCATTTCATTGGAGCAGGTTCCACTATTTAGGTTCTAGATCTTGATCCCACTTTTAGATAGAACACACATGTATCTAAATTTTGTGAAGAACTTAGGCATCATGTTTAAAAATTATATAAGATATAATTTCTCACTGACACTGATGTGGCAGTCTGTAAATCTCTGTGTAAGCAATTAATTACATATGGTTTCACAATTAATGGAACAACTAACATTACTAATATTAAACAAGATAGAAACTATCCAATCATCTATTGCAAAAAATATAATTGAATACAGAATTCGAAGTATATAGACTTCTCAAAGCGGAAATCGCAACACCAAGGAGGAGTGGAAGTAGAGATATGTAAATCGCAGGAGGTAATCAGCCATCAGTCATCAGAGTTCCGCAGCGAATTAACACATGACACCCAAACGGAACACCCAACCGAGCCATCATATCTCAGGAGACCATTAACCATCTGTTTAATGGAATGCTGAGACATCTATAGGCTTATGTAATTTATAATTTTTTTTCAGAAAACGAAAAGAGAGTTGAAGTGGTTCTGAGTATGTGCGTAATGCCCCGGGTTTCGGCTAAGGTTGCTTATTTATGAGTAACTTTTATATGAAACAAGCATCTTTATTCTAGGTAATATACACTGAAGTGCCAAAACATTATGAATACCTGCCTAATATGATGTTGGTCCTCCACGTGCCACCAAAATAGCCCTGATCCGACGAGGCATTGACGCTTAAAGATTTCTAAAGATGTCTTATGGTATCTGGTACCAACACGTTACCAGCAGATCCTTTAACTCTTCTAAGTTACGTGGTTGAGCCGCCGCAGATCGAATATGCTGTTCCAACACAAACCACAGATGCTCGATTGGACCGATGTCTGGGAAATTTGGAGGCCAGGACAATACCTGGAAGTCTTCCTCATGTTCCGCGAACCATTCTCGAACAATCCGGGCAGTATGGCATTGCGCATTATCCTGCTAAAAGAAGACACTACTAGAGGATTTTACCGTTGCCATGAAAGGATGTACCTGGTCTGCAATTATGTTTCGGTAGGTGGTAGATATCATAGTTTCCTGCACATGAATGACTGGACCCAGGGTTTCCCAGCAGAACGTTGCCCAAAACCTTACACTTTCTTCACCGGCTGGTTTTCATCCCATGGTGCATCCTGGTGCCAACACTTCCCCAGGTAAACGACGCACATGTACCCCGCCATCCACATGGTACAACAGCAAATGAGATTCATTGGACCAGACGACCTTCTTCCAGTCATTCGAGGTCCAGTTTTGATGCTCGCGTTCCTGTTGTAGACGCTTTCGACAATGACCAAAGTTTAGCATGGGCACTTGGAGCAACCTGCGGCTACGCAGCTCCATTTTCAGCAGGGTTCGATATTCTGTGTGTTGTGACACATTACTCCCGTTACCAGCATTCAAATTACGGGCGAGTTTCTCACAATATCCTTTCTGTTGCCTCGTACCATACGGGATAGCCTTTGCTCACCTCTAGCATCGATGAGCCGTGGTCGGCCCACACCTTGCCGTCGGTTCATGGTTTTTCCCTCCTCGGACCTTTTTGAAGGTACTAACCACGGCTGATACAATCGCCTGGCCGTTACAATTTGGCCTTTGTCAAACTCACTTAAGTCCGCAGCATTTCCCAACTGAAGAACAAGAATAATACTGATTAACAGAGCTCAGTATCAGGTGTTATTTCTACTGTTTCATGACTTTCACACGCGCCGTCGTTTATCTGCAGTTGCTTCGATTTGCATAAAGACACGCTGGTCATAACGTTTTGGCTCTTCGGTGTAGTTCCCAAAAAAATATTGCGTAAGTAGTAAGAAAAATTTTATTAAGAATCAGTTCTGTGATTTGTTGTGTAGATAACTTCGTAATCCATCTTTCCTGTGTTGCATCCTTTTAGTAAATGGTTAATAATATAATAATAATAATTTATTTCATGCAGGGGGTTATAGTCAAGACAAGGTACAGGTTATTTTGGATATTAATTTAAACGTTCAAGTGACATGATGCCAAAGTAAATTTGAGAAATTAATAAGAAATATTGACGATAGTACAAAAATACAAACATATTTAGAGGAATTGCATAATTATTTGATACGTATAAACAAAATGACAAGTTGAACAGACGAAGATAAACGTATAATGTGAAATATGATAAAAAAAAACATAGTAAACCTAGAGGGAAGAAAAAGAAGGTTTAAGACAACAAAGAGTGATATTAAATGAATGAGCAGGGGGAGAATTGATGGCGGATAATCCAGACAAAGGGCAAAGATGGGAAGTGGGAATAGGGGTGAGGAGATGTTGTTGGTCAAACATTTCAATATTCTAATAAATAAAAAATAATATAAATAATAAATATCCCCTCAAGCAGCTGCTTGCCACAGAGGTCTGACAGGAGTCTGTCAGTTTATATGCCATAGTAGAAGGGCAGGACCTCAGCAGAAAACAACACATACATCCATGCCATATCCGGGGTTTGAACCCAGGTCCCTTAGATCAGTAGCCAAGCGCGCTAATCACTCGGCCACGGATAGGAGTGGAGTAATATAGTTTTAGGATTTTGTTTTAGAATTTAAGGAAGTGATATCGCTCGGTAGAGGCACTTTTTTGCTTGAAAGGAAAAAACATTTCACCATATTTAGCTTGAAAATCTTGGGAGTAGAAAACATTTTATTATCAGAGCGAAGGATGTGGCAATGTCGTAATCGAATATAGGGTGTAAAAATCGAATGAAGGGGATGAGACTTGTTATAAATATTGTAGTGAATAAGGGTAATCAACCGCAGCTTTCTTCTAGATTCAAGAGTGGGAATTTGGTAGTTGGAACGAATATCAGTAATTGTTAGAGAATCTCTTTTGTTAAGATAAATTTTAATGATGATTTTGAGCTTCATTTTAAACTTTTTCTAATTTATAAGAGTTCTTTTTATTAATACCAAAAAGAGTGGAAGCACAGTATTCGAGTTTCGGTCGGATGTAAATTTTGTAGAACATTGGGGCATAGGAGGATATATAGTTTCGAATGTACCTCAAGATATAAATTCTTTTAGAAGCTGAAAAGATGGTTTTATTAATGTGAATTCCAAAGTCAAGATTATTATCTATCGTCATACCTAAGTACTTCATGGAAGTGAAAATTGTAACATGGGTGTTATTAATTTTAATGTTTGTGTCAGGCGGGGGAGAATTTGAAAGAAAAACAATATTGATTTTCTTGGTTGTTGGGTTGTTTTACCTCTGAGCGGCACTATTTTGCACACTATGGGCTAAATGGCCAGGTCACAAGGACCCGGAAGGCTCAGAGAAGGTTGGGAGAGGGGACCCACTGGAACAGCTGTTGGGAGACAGATGGTAGCCTCCCGTCGAGGCCATCCAGCGTGTTCTTTAACGCTCACAGGGTATGGCTCTCCCGCACACGGGGCCACGGCTTAACGTCCCATCCGACGGATGGCGGCTTTTCTAAGCCCATCGGTGTCCCCTACTGACCGTTGGCAGGGCGGGGAATTTTGCGGAGATTAATCTCAACGCTGACCCAGCTGGAACTCGAACTTGGGAACTACAGATTACGAGCCCGGCGCGCTACCGACTGAGCCACCCCAATTTTCTTGGTATTGACAGTGAATCCATTTTTAGTACTTCAATGAAGCACATCATGAATATTGCTTTCTACTTCTTATTTTAGAGAAGTGAAAGAACTTTAGGTAAAAGAAAGAAGACAATCTTCTGCGTACATAAAAATATTGTAGTTGGTGGAGGATTCTAGAAGATCATTAACAAAACGGTTGAAGAGAAGTGGGCTAAGAATGGTTCCTTGAGGTACTCCCGATTGATTTTAGGAGGTGTAGAGATCTCATTAATGTCTAATTTAGTTCGGATAACACGGATGTTAAGATGATTTTTTAAACCAGGAAAGAGCAGAGGGCGATAGATTAAAATTATAGCCGAATTTTTGCAAGATAAGTTTGTGTTCAACTGAATCAAATGCCTTTGAGATGTCAAGGGAAACCAGTCCCACAACCGTTTTCACTTTGCTGTCTAAAGCCAATCTCTATTGATTAACAAGAAGTGTCATGAGATTTTCAGTTGACCGATTTTTTCTAAACCCGAATTGTCTCCATGAAAGTAAATTAAGTTTTTCAACAAAAGTCGACGGCTTTTTCTAAATTTTTACTTAAAGCATATTTTTACATTATTTCATATTATGAAACAGGTCGACAGTCCACAGGATTTGAAATTTTAGGTATAGTTGAGATGATGGCTTCTTTCCATGAAACTGGGAATTAATTAGAGTCAGATTAACAATTAATTAGATCACAAAGAGGTGCAGAAATCAATGGCAAAATAATTTTTAGAATAATGACAGGGATTCCATCTGGTCTGACACTGCGAGTGATTTTTAGCAAATTTATAAGGTTAAGAACTTCGATTTCGGTAACATTTTTGAGTTTAAAGGTTTCCAGATTATTAAATGATTTATTGACTCATTTGCGTTTGTATAATTTTCTGTAGAAGTGCAGGATTTACAAAAAGAAAGAGGATTTATTTAAAACGTTAGCAATGTCTTTACGATCATAGAAGGAGTTGTCCTTGTAAACGATCTGATTAATTTTGGTTTGGTTTCTTAATTTACTAGTAATAGAATCAAAAATTCGAAATATTTCATTACCATTTTGATTAATAACGGAAAGTCGATTAGGAAAATATGAACTCTTGACATTTTTAATGCTACTGTTGACCAGATTACAGAAAGTTTTATAGTTCTCACATGTGTATGGGTGATTAGGGTTAATAGCATTCTTAAAGTGATTGTTTTTTAATGTGATCATTTTTAGAAGCTCTTTTGTAATCCAAGGCTTTCGAGAAGTGCCAACTGTGAAAGTTTTATAAAGAGCACAGGTATCAAGTTCAAAACTGATTAAAGAGGAGAGATGTTGTGCTTTTGAGGTAGGAGTTGTGCATTCGGATATACTCTTGTGGAAAGGGAGATATTTTGCAAACTCAAAAAACTCATCATTGTGGAAATTTTTAAAGGATCTTTTTAAAATTAAACCTTTAGGTGCACGTGGTGAATAATACAATACAGATGTATAATAATAAAATGATCACTAATGTCTTCGAAAAGAATATGTGTATGCTTGTGAAGTAGTCTATTGAAGAAAATCATGTTCAATGAGAGATTCACTGTGATCAGTAATGCGAGTAGGCAATTTGTTTAAACATATATGTCCGAGTGCTTTTAGTCAGATTTCAAACTTGGAATACACAGAATTATATTTTATAGTAGGGGTTCTTAACGTTGGGTACGCGTACCCCATGGGGGTATGCAGTAAAATTTTTTTAGGTACGCCGTGAGAGCTCAAAATTCGCTAGATCTAGTAACAAGTATATTTCACTGAATATCCAGTAAAATGTTTATAATTTTATAAGATTTGTTAAACTGTTTATGTCATTTTTGTGTTTATCGAAAATATGTAATTTATGAATACAAAATTTAATATATATCTAAATATATGTTCCATTTTATTCCCATAGTTATACTATAACTATAGTTTTATCTATCTATACAAGGGGTACGCCAGTTACATACACATTTCCAGGGGGTAGGTGAAGCATAAAAGTTTGAGAACCACTGTTTTAGAGCATCGATATTAAAATCTCTCGTAAGAATGGAAGTAATGTTGCAAAGGTAGCTTTCAAGAACTGAGTACAATGAATTAATGAAATCTTCAATATTGCTGTTCGGAGGAAGATAAAGTGTGCCGATAAAAAGAGTAGGGTTTTTGTTTATTGTTAGGGGAGATTTTAACCCAGAGACTTTCGAAACAAGAGTTAGAAGGAATAGGCATTACTTCGACATTAAATGTTTCCCTCACATTTAATGCAAGTGCTCCTCCTCTCCCACTAGATCTGTCGATGCGGAATAGTTTATATCCTTCGAGTTCAAACAGATCATCTGGAAGGGAGATATTGAGCCATGTCTCTGTAAGAGCAATTACATCAAATATCAAAATGTCAGAACTCAGTAGATATGAGTGTTTAGATTTAAGAGAAAGAATACTGAGATGACAAATGTTTAACCAACAGTGAACTTGTGGAAGAGATATGTATCCGAGAGAGTTGAATATAAGTTAAGAAGAAAATTTTTGTTAGTGGTAGATAGGGACATGAAGTTATAAATATGTACAAATGAAAAACGATTACGGAATAATAAGAATAGATAAATAAAATGGACTAATGTGTTTCAAAAAGTCGTAAAAGTACTCGTAGTAGGAGAGTTTTTACTTTAAAAACGACAAACTATGCGCAGTTTTAGCAACAATAGAAGTTGAGAGACACAGGATTGTGTAAAGTGCGTTACAGGTCACAATATATATATATTTAAACATCGTAGAAAAGTAACATAAAACATAGTAAAAACATACAAAGAAAAAATTTTTAAACTAATTTTAAAGTTCATTTAACTCATTTTTTTATTTAATAAAGCTCTTGTTAGTTTTTCATTTTTACCACTATTAATCCATCTCGAGTCCAAACATTGCACTGACCAAATTTCTCAAAAACCGAATGAAACATTTTAAGTCTTTCTGACGTTAGATCTTCATGAATAGTGATTCCACTGCCTTTAAGTTTACTTTTAGCACGGAACACAGCATTTCTTTTCCGATATGAACAGAATTTTGCAATGATCGGTCGGGGCTTGCCGTTCCGACCAATCCCCACTCGATGACTGCGGTCAATGTCATTTTGGGAAATGTGAATGTTTAATTTTTCATTGAAAATTTTAATGGCAAGGTCATAATAGGTCATCAATACAAGATGGCAGCATGTTAAAGCAGGATGTGGTTCTGATAGCTCTTATATTATATCACTTAATAGCATGATAATTCGTCGCTCTGTGAGTTTAAACCTTTATATTTAATGTTTTAAAGATTTGCTTAATTCCTTAGATATCTTTCTTGCCCATCTCGAGATCTACTACATTAAATCTTTGCAACTTTGAACTAGTCATTTAGTTAAGCCTAACGTTGGTCAGCTCAGCGTGCCCCTTGTCTCACACTAACATTTCACGCGCATGCGCATAAGAAATTCCGTTTAGGGACTGCATCAAGGACACCCACGCTGTAGGACGACGACGCTCTCTCCGTACGTTGCAGTTTTCAACTCTAAATTCCTCAGCAATGGAAGGCTTGTGTGCTATCTGTGGGAATGAAGTTCTAGAGACGACTGACAAACGCTCAGATTCCATCAGATGTAAAGGGGCCTGTAGAAGCCAATTTCACTACTATTGTGCAAATATTACAGAAGATAACTTCCGCAAATTTTCTGCAGAACGCAAAAACAAATGGAAGTGTATGAAATGCAAGTCTTCTGATGCTTCCCCTGCCAGGTCGCAAGACATTGAGTATGCTGCGTCAGGTGCTTCTTCAACTTTCGCTGAATCCTTGGAGAGAGATCAAGGCTTCAGTTCCGAATAAATGGCATCAATTAAATCTTTAATATACCATTCGGTTAAACAGGCAATGATTGAATGCATGGGTCACCTGAAGAACAATATCGTGGAACTTACCAAATCATTAGATTTTTTATCAGGAAAATATGATGAATTGCGAGATAAGGTTGGAAATGTCACTCAGGACTTGGTTCTCTGCAGACATGAAAATAAGAATTTATTAGCTAAGAATCAGAAATTGGAAAATACGATCGAAAATTTATCAGAAAGGGTAAATGATTTGGAACAGGAAAGCAATGTGTGCAACTTAGAAATTCAAGGTTGGGTTGGGTTGTTTTACCTCTGAGCGGCACTTTTTTGCACACCATGGGCTAAATGGCCAGGCCACAAGGACCCCGAAGGCTCAGAGAAGGTTGGGGGAGGGGACCCACTGGAACAGCTGTTGGGAGACAGATGGTAGCCTCCCGTCAAGGCCATCCAGCGTGTTCTTTAACGTGCACAGGGTATGGCTCTCCCACACACGGGGCCACGGCTTAACGTCCCATCCGACGGACGGCGACCTTTTCAAGCCCATCGGTGTCCCCTACTGACCGTGGGCAGGGCGGGGAAGAAATTCAAGGTATACCCGAATTATTACAAGAAAATGCAAAGAACATCGTAGGGAAAATTGCTAATTTCCTAAATGTTAACTTTAAATCCCAAGAGGTACTGGAATGTTTCAGAATTGGTAAAAAGGAAGAGACTTCAACACGTCCACGTACAATCTTAGCAAAGTTTAAAGACCGAGCCCTACGAGATACTTTTCTTGACAAAGTAAAAGGACATCGTGATCTGAATACCAAAGATGTAGGTATTGTTAATGAAAAGCATATAATCTACATCAACGAACATTTGTCAAGATTTTATAGGGATCTCTTCCACAAGGCAAGAAGAGTCAAAATAGAAAAACAATACAAATATTTATGGGTAAAAAATGGGAAAATATTTCTAAGAAAAGAAAACGGAGCACAATGCCGCCTTGTTAAATCTGAACGAGATTTGTTCTCATTGTATTTTTTTTTCTTCACAGTGAAATATCTTTCATCTTATAATGGCTACACCTAATTATGTTCAGTCTGATAATCTCAGTCTGATTTTTGGTAATTGCTTTAATAAATCAACTTTTTCTATTTTCTCACTCAACTGTAGAAGTCTGTATAAAAACCTTGATGAGATCTTGGTAACTTTAGAAAGTAGTAGTTTTCTATTTGATTCTCTTGTATTTGTGGAAACATGGCAAAATAACAATATTCCACATATCAATAGTTATACTGGTGTAGGTTTGGGAAGAGAGGCTCGCAGAGGTGGAGGAGTAGCACTTTATTTCAGAGAAAGCTTTTCTTTCAAAATATTAATCGATTTGTCAGCTATTACTGATGATTACGAGATTTTGCTTGCTAAATCAGGAAACCTGATTGTGGGCAGTATTTATCGACCACCTCAGGGTAATGTACAATTATTTCTGTCACATCTAGAATTTGTTTTAAACTCATTACTTAAACTAAAATCGATCTTTATATTAATGGGTGACTATAACCTTGATATTATGAACCAAGATAAAAATGTATTAAATTTAATAGACCTAGTTAATTCATATGATTGTTTTGTTTTAAAGAGTGGATTACCAACTAGAGTTGGAAATCAAAGTTCTACACTAATTGATTATGGAATTTCTAATGTAGATTGCCAAAATGGAGTTCTGATGTCAAAAATTACAGATCATTTCCCCACATTTTTTCTGGTCCAAAGGACAAATTTTCAAATGCTACCTAGCAGTTATAGATATAGAGAAATCAATGAGAATAATATTCTGCAATTGCAATATAAATTAAATCGTATTGACTGGCAATTCCTTTACTTAATCAGCGATTAAATGAAGCATATAATTATTTCATAAATATTTTTATAAATCACTATAATAAATATTTGCCCATGGGTATTAAGAAGTTCCAAAGGCCAAATAAATATGCTCCTTGGATGACGAAAGATCTGAAAAAATTAATAACTAAAAGAGATAATTTATACAAAAAAGCAAAAGAAACCCATTTAGAGGATGACAGTTCTGCATATAAAGAATTTCGTAATTTCGTTACTGCCCAAATCAGACAAACAAAGAACGCCTATTATAACAGTAGATTTGATTCTAGCAAAAATTCTAAACAGAAATGGAAATAGCTCAACGATGTTTTGGGTAGAAATAAATGTAAGTCAATAGTAGGAGACATTTCTTCTGATGATGCAATTATTGCTGATGACTATGCGATGTCCAGTGCCTTCAATAGCTATTTTCATGATACCGTTAACGAATTGATACTGAACCAAACTGAAAAATTTCATGGCAAATATAAATATCAAATTGAGTGCATAGACCAGACATTTTATGTCATGCCAATTGCTACTCAAGAGATCTGTAACATAGTGAATGTTCTAGGAGCTGATAAGTCACCAGGTATAGATGACATAAATATTAATGTAATTAAAAAGATTACACATACAATAAAAGAACCTTTGTGCTATATATTTAATTTATCAATAATAAACGAAGTATTCCCGGATAAACTGAAAATTGCCAGAATTCTTCCCATACATAAATCAGGTGATAAAGAAAACATAGAAAACTACAGACCTATTTCAATTTTGCCAATCTTCTCGAAAATCTTTGAAAAGCTAATTTGTACACGTATTACTAAATTCCTAGATAATATGAAAATTATCACACAACAACAATATGGTTTTCAAAATAAAAAATTTACTCAGACAGCCATTGCAGATTTATATGAGCATATTGTCAATCATTTGGATGCAGGTCACATTGGATTAGCTGTATATCTTGATTTTACGAAAGCATTTCACAGTATTAACCACGAAATTTTGTTAAAGAAAATTGAATTTTATGGCCTGAGAGGTAAAATAAATAACTGGTTAAGAAGCTACTTATTTCAGAGGAAAGCTCTTGTAGAAGTAAATGGTAGTATATCAGATGAACATTTTATTTACAGAGGTGTGCCTCAAGGTTCGATTCTTGGTCCGATCCTTTTCCTACTTTACATTAACGACTTAGCAAAGTTACACATTAATTCAAAGATGTTATTATATGCTGATGATACAAGCATTGTCGATTTCAACCAAGATTCTGCAAGCCTGATTAGCAGTGCTAACTACTCTCTAAATATTATATCTGAATGGTGCAGACATAACAATTTATTAATAAATGTCAAGAAATCCAAATACATAATTTATAAAAATAAAAACAAAAATATCGATGAGAAATGTTTCGATGTGAAGATTAATGAAATTAAGCTAAAGAGATGCACTGAATATAAATTCTTAGGAATATGGATCGATGAAAATCTGAACTGGTCATTTCACGTAAAGCACCTGAGAATCACTCTGTCAAGGAATATTGGTATGATTGGTAAAATACGTCATCTGGTTAACAAACAAATTTTGACAAATTTATACTACTCTTTCATTTATTCTTATATAACATATGGAATCTTAGTCTGGGGTAATACTTTTGACTATAATCTGAATGCTATATATCGTCTTCAGAAAAGAATTGTTAGATATATTGTTGGTAAAAGATATTATGATCCCGTGGCACATTTATTTTCTGAGGTTAAAATTCTTAATATCTATAATAATTACAAACTGATATCAGGAAACTTTGTGTATTCGATTACAATGAGATTGATTAAATTGGATAGATTTAAAGACTATTTTCAGAGTCTTTCGAATTTTCATAATTATGAAACACGTCATAGAGAGGATCTGAGTATACCTATGTGTCGATTGCCAATTGGGCAGAGATCTATCAAATACAATGCAGTAAAAATTTGGTCTGAATTTCCTGATGATGTTAAAAATGCAAAATCTTTAAAATTATTTAAAATCAAATGTAGAACGTTTCTTCTTACAAAGCGATGAAACCTTCTATGTATCAGTGTAATATGTCTCATAACCATTTGACCTTTTATACTATTGAATTATTGTACTATTTGAATTATTGTATACTTTACTGTTGTCATAATTGAACTAAAGGAAATAGGGAGCATTAACTAAAAATAAGCGTCAGCTTACTATGCTCTCCTTTTTTGTTTCGCCTTTCCTATTAAACACCAATATTTAATATGATTGTTATTTACCTTTTCTGATGCAATTGATATTTCTCAGCTATTTCACTTCTCAATTTCGCTCATGTATATATTAATTGTTATTAGATAATTATGCTATGTAAATGTATATTTATTGACTGGCGGAATAAAATAAAGATTATTATTATTATATTATTATTATTATCAGTAGGCGTATCTACTTCTTCCACTCCAAAAATCCTGATAGAGTTTATGCGTTGATACTTTTCCAGTTCATTGCACTTGAAAGAAATCTCAGAACGTAGTTGATTAATTACTACATCTTTCTCTTTAAGCTGATCTCTCTTAGCTCATGCATAGCCTCCGTAGAAAACTCAACAGCTTTTTATTTCATACAGAAACAGAATTAATTGCAGTAATTAGCCATTAATTCAGTTATTTGTGCATTAAATGAGGAATACTTGATGTTTTACTTTTTTCTTGTAAATTGATTTATTTATTGAATCATTCCCTTTGTTATGTGTTTGGTTATTTCGAATTCGTGCACGGTGTTGTCAAACACAAATAGCTAAAAAAACTGTCTCTAAAAACTAATAATAAACAATTGCTTATGATAACACACATAAATTAAAAGTAACTCGTGCAAAAAATGCCATGCATTTATAATTCTTCCAATCTATAATTTCATTCATAACTTTCCACCGTACTACTCGCAACGTGTTACTCCATTCACAGGGCAGGAGACTCAGCACCCCCCAAAAATTTCGGACACCTTTCGAGGGATCAGTCTCGACACACGGCAGCTAAGAACTCGATCTGTTACCCCAACAGGGTTAGAGCCAAATGGATTTTGGTGAGGTTTTCTGCTACCCCAACAGGGTTAGAGCCAAATTTGGTGGGGTGGTCCCCTCCACGAGCAATTTCGTGGGGACCACCCCACCAAATTTGGGACCGATCGCTCAAGTAGCCGCAGAACCACAGGGCAACTGACAATTTCTGTCACCAATGATGCCACAAGTCCCTCCCAAACACACACCGGTTCGTTCATTCGCGGAATTATGGCTGTTATATGACTTTCAAAATAAATACTATTAATTTTGCATATTTTTAAGTCATGTTTTATTAAATGTATTTTGGAAAGAACTCTAAACAATATATTTTGAGGCATTAGTTATTCAGAATAGTGATTAGGTCTTTATCCAATAAATAATTCGTTTGTTTACATTAGACGGCAAACTTTAGATGGAATGATGTATTTTATGAAGTGTTGTTCGCTTCAAATTCACAAATCGTTAATTATTAAACTCTCGTGCATAATGTGTTTAGGAGAAGCAAAGAAATTATTGGATATTGATTACCATTAATGCAATATATAACAGAAACGTAAATGTGTATAAGAAAGGGTTAATGATCTCTCTTTCTCCTCTATTCCTTCAACGTTATGAGTCAAGCAAAACATCCTGCCAGGTCACTGGCTCCACAATCCTCTCTGTTCTCGATCACCCAAGAGAGAGGGCAAACAACCGTTTCCGTCACTTTGGGGACTATAAAATGCTCCGGACGAGTCGTCACATTTGTAAGCACCGAATCGAGACGGTCCTAGTTTTGATGCATTCTATCTACCATTGTTAAAAGGTAAGTATTAACTAGTTTTCGGATTTATTAATGAAGCTATTGTAACTTAAAAAGTAATTCATAGAACATTTACTTTATGCACATAATGATTTGCTGCAAGTTGTTCAAGGTAACGTTCCTTAATGCCATTTCTTCAAACTGTCATAGTTTTTCTCGCCATTTTTTTTTAATTTCTTATTCTTTTGCGGGTCAGAGGTAATGAGAAGAAACCAACTTTACATTTATATAGTAGATGTTGTAGTCTTTGTCTGTTCGATGTTTTTTTCTCATGTTCTTATAACGAAAAGTGTAATTCTTTCATTTCTTTATTTTGTATACAAGCATATTAGCATTAAAGAGCGGGGGTGGCTCAGTCGGTAGTTCGCCAGGCTCGTAATCTGTAGTTCCCAGGTTCGAGTCTCACCTGTGGCACTCTCTGCGAAACTTCCTGCCCTCGGTCAGTAGGGGACACCTATAAGCTTGTAAAGACCGACGTCAGTGGCATGTGCAATGGCCCTTGTGCGGGAGAGCCATCCATAACTTGTCAAGTTAAAGAATATGCTGGCCTTGACGGCAGGCTACCATCTGTTTCCTAACAGCTGTTTATATATTCTAAATTTAAAAAGTATATATTAAAATTCCAAAATATATATAATTCAGTGAGTCCCCTTCTCTCAACTTTCTCTGAGACCTCGGGGCCCTTGTAACCTGGCAGTTTAGCCCATTGTGGGCAAAAAAGTGCCGCTCACAGGAAAAATAACCCAACTATTAACATTTCTCTTTTTTTACAAGAATTAGTATTCAGTGTAATTATATTATTTCTGCCAATAATGTACAATATAATACTTTCTAACAGACATCTCCCGCTCGAGATCATCCTCGTTTGTGGGATGTAAGCATTTGCATGAATACTTTAGAAATTCCTAAATATAGAGCGACCGAACGCTGAAATAGGACATGCTAAATTTTAATTCAAAGCAGATTTTTCACTTTTTACGACATGAAGCTTAATGAACCAACGGAAAAGGTCCAAAACTTTCGATAGTAAATTAAATACCGAAAAAATCCTCAAACTGAGAACTATTTACAACTCAATCCTTGATACTAGGTAAAATATTCTTGGGATTCAAAATTTTAAAGTGAAAAGGGACCACATTATGCAATTTACTTGCCAAAATATGTAATGGATAGTAAATATATTCATTTTGGCCAATACTCTCTTTAACAAAATGTTTTCAGATAACCTCTTCAGAGGCGATCGCATATTTCTTTCGCGGATTTCCATTTCAGTAACTTCGTTTAAGGCTCTTTGTTTGTCAAGAACGTAAACAGCGATTATTGTTTTTTTTTCTGCTCGCAATACCCTAAGACCTCAATGTTGATGAAATCCAACAATATTTGGAATGTCTTCTCCTATGTTTAGAGTATTCTTAAAACTAGGAAGGGACACTACTCTTATAACTACTCATAGCAGGATTCTTTGAGAAATCTACTAAACAAAAATTCAACGAGATATTCAAGATTCAGTCGACGCTGTTGAAAAAGGGGGAAGGAGAATTTAGTAGGTCCCAGGTGCAAGGAGAGGTAAGGAGGATTTCATACGTGACAGGTTTAAGAAGTACGGAGGATTTATTAGATCCCAGGTGCAAGGAGAGGTATGTAGAATTTAGTAGGGTCCCAGGTGCAAGGAGAGGTAAGGAGGATTTAGTTGGTCCCATGTGCAAGGATAAGTAAGGAGAATTTAGTAGGCCTCAGGTGCAAGGAGAGGTAAGGGGGATTTAGTAGGTCACAGGGTCAGGGAGAAGTAAGAATGATTCATTAGGTCCCAGGAGCAGGGAGAGATACGGAAGATTTAGAAGGTCCGAGGAGCAGGGAGAAGTAAGGAGGATTTAGTAGATCCCAGGATCAGGGAGAAGTAAGAAGGATTTAGTAGGTCGCGGGCTGAGGGAGAAGTAAGAATGATTTAAGAGGCCCCAGAGAGAGGGAGAGGTAAGAAGTATTTAGTTAGTCCCAGTTGCAGGGAGAGGTAAAACAATTTAGTAGGCACCAACTGCAAGGTGAGGTAAGGAGGATTTAGTAGGTCCCAAGTGAAAGAAGGAGCAAATAGGGCTTAATAGATACAGGTACAAAAATTTAGTAGGCCCCAGGTGGATGTAAGAGCAGAGAGAGCTTCATAAGATTAAGGATTTAGTAGGCGCAGTTAAAAAAAAGGCAAAAGAGAATTTATTAAGCCCCAGGTGTATGGAAGTTTTAGTGGTCACACGTACAAAGGATTAAGAGCAATTTAATAGGCCCTAGCGCAAAGTTTGGACAGCGTCGACAAAAGACATTTTTCGTGTGATAGAAAATTTGCCTTTCAGCCGCCTCAAGAGAAATAATATTTCCTTTGCTTCAAAAGAATTAACACTTTTGTCGCTCCACGCTAATTTATTATTTTGGCACGATAAGGGAATCCCCTTTCCAAACTCGCTCTGATCCTTGGGGTTCTTGTTAACAACAACGTACCCAGTGGGTCCGGACAACTGGGTACGTTGTCTTATTTGAAATTTCAAACTTGAAACTTATCTAAATACTTTGAAATTCAAAACAATTGTATTTGTACAATTTTATTTTATCCCCATAATATATGTTCCACAGTAAATATAGATTTTAAAAAATGTTGCTGTTTTTTTTCCACATAGATATTATTTTAACCTTTCCTGTCCGGTGGAATAATTGGGGAACCTTAAGTCTTGTTCTCAGATCCCCCCGAAGCATCGGCATTTATTCCATCAGGTTGAAAGAATTATGCTGTAAAATCTTTCCATAGTCAATGTAATTTTGGGATGAATGTTGACTCTATCGGTAGCACAGCAAGCTCGCAATTTGCAGTTTCCAGTTTCGTGTGCCAACGTTGAGATTTATCTCCGTTAAGCCCCGCCGTGCCACCGTCGCGAAATGAGACACCGTTGGGCTTGGAGAGGCTGCTGTCCGTCGAATGAGGTGTTAAGCCGTGCCCAGGAGAGTCATACGCTATGCACGTTAAAGAACATGCTGGATGGCCTTGACGGGAAACTTCCTTCCTTCCTCTCTCTGAGCCCTTGGGATCCTTGTGACCTGACCATTTAACCCACTGCGTGCAAAAGACTGCCGTTAAAAGGTACACCAATGCACTATAATTTAATTCAAATATAAACTGTAATATGATAAAGGTCTAAAATTTCATACTTGTTGAATTATAAAGTATTTAATTTTAATATTTACGTAAAATAACACCTTGAAGATGAAATAGAGGCCAGCATTCAAAATTATAAATTTACTGTTAATCCTTATATGCTTTGCAAGTGCAACAGAAATACAAACTCTTTTACCGCAAGGATATCTAACTACTTTGACCAGACGGACATGTTTGAAGAAATAGGAAGTATATCATCTCTGGTGAATGAGTCGATAAATACGAATAATATTTTACTTGTAGGTAGCGTGTTTGTCTATTGATCAAAGAGCCCCGGATAAGACATGGATTTTTTCTTCTTTCTTGTCCTGCTGCTGAGGTTTCGCCTTCCTCATAGATCTTCTCTATGACGCTATTACTTATAGACAGTTTAGGGGGGAAGGCAAGGAGGTCATGCCTCCCCCCTTTTCAGAATACTAGTAAGGGAAATAGAGGCAAAATATTATTAAACTTATTTATATTTCATGCACTTTTTAGGTTTTTTTTTAAATACCTGTAAAACGGAGGGGGAAATATTATACTCTATAGCCTTCCCGTGGCCGAGTGGTTAGCGCGCTTGGCTACTGATCTAAGGGACCTGGGTTCGAGCCCCGGGTAAAGGCATGGACGTTTGTGATGTTTTTCTGCTGAGGTCCCGCCATCCTCTCAGACCTTCTACTGTGGCGTATACACTTACAGGCTCCTGTCAGACCTCTGTGGCCAGCAGCTGCTTGAGGGGGTATTTATTTATATTCTAGAAATCCAGTCTCGTGGCCTCCTATTTTATATTTTTTCAGCTTGATTGTGTTTATTGCCCCCACCCCCTCGACTTTTTCTAGATTTCGGCCTGCTGACAGAGTACAATCAGACCTCTTTGATAACTAGATGCTTGAGGGGTAATCATTTTTAAATTATTATTCAACCCAGAAAGAATTTCCCAGAGTGGTTTGCGTGCTTAGGTACCGATTTAAGATAAAATTTAATGATGCAGGCATAATATATTAGCTGTCTAACATAAGTACACATTAGCTGTAACATATGTCACATTTCTCTGAAAGTTGGAGTTCTTGTAATACTGTCATTAACAATTTTCAATAACATAAAACAGTTATTCTCAGGATCATAACTTGTGAACGAAAAATATCTTCAGATTCATTTCAATTTCTATGAAATACGTAAGTGTTTAATGATGCTTTAAACGTGATTATAGGTTTATTAATGCAATTTGAACATTCAACAGATGAAACGAAACTATATTTGAGCTGACACAAGATACGCGAAAGATTGTCAACATTTCCCACCTCTACAGTGAAAGAGTTAAGTTAGGTTTTTTGTTCTTAAGGTGGACGAGAATTTCTGCGAAGCTTGCGGGAAAAAAAAGAAAAACTTTTCTCTGCAATATCTACGATGACCGTTTTTCTTCGAGGAAAATATAGGACACCTATCGAAAAATACGTTTTCTGGCTTTTTCAGTAATATATTTTTTCGTCAATTCTTGTCATTATACTCTTCATTTTATGCATAACTAGCAAAGTCATTCTCCAAAAGTGGTAAATATCCTAAAAAGCTCTAAACTAAAACAAATGATATCCATAAATTTATTTTATTTAAAATGAAAATAATTATTAGAAAACTTAAAAAAGGACAAACATATCAATAAAATAACTTTTAATTTGAAAAAATTTCGCAGTTACAAAATTATTTAATAATTTATAATATATTATAATATATTTTCGTTATGTGTTATTAATTCCCCAATCACATCAAGAATAATAAGAGAAATTGATCAAAATTAGCCCAATACAGAATGATATTTATTGGTATCAAAACTATAGGACTTTTAAAGGACAGAATAAAAAATATAGGACAAAAGCATCTTTATGAAACATATGACTGTCCTTTAAAATATGGAAGAAATGGTCATCATTGCAATATCTAATATATGAAGAAAGTCTGTGTTTGTTTCGGTGTCTGTCCACTTATGCACTCCGCCCCATAAGAGCTAGAGGCATCAAACTTTGCAAGTATTTTCCCTTTACTCAGGGGAAGAGCAAACCGGTGTGGACCGGTTGCAATTTCTGAAAATTCCCCTAGACCAGGGGTGGGCAAATAGCTGCCCGCTAAGAGTTTTTTGTGGCCCGCCAAGACAGTCAGAAAAATCCGCCTTGAACCGAGATTTCCTTCCCGTGCGCGACCGAAGATTCGTCTCGTATTTTCCACTAGGACGGCCACGTCAATACGCATGCGCAGTGTAGATACGAAACCAATTGCCCACCCCTGCCCTAGACTAACCAGTTTGGGGAATTTTCAGTTCGAAAGCCTTTCTTAGCAACTGTTGCCAGCAATAAATTTAAAGAATGAATGCATCAATTGATTTATTTCTGATTTCGCGTGATAAAGTAATTGTTTCAGAAGAGGGCAAAACGCATGAGCGTTTCTGTAGGAATTCAAATCGTTCTACTTGGATGGTTGTTCTTAACCGGAGGTTTAGGACATTGTGTGGCAATTTTAAGATCAATAATGAAATACAGAGACGTAAGTAAAAACACTTTGTTTCTTCAATTTCTATTTCTGTCAGATGGGATTTTCATAACTCATATGTAGCAAAACAAAGGCCAGAAATCGCTTAAATATGAGTGATGATAAAGGGTGTGGCTTTTTCAAAAACATAAAGGACGCCGTTTCATGAATATTACTGAACACAACAATCAACGAAAAAGTCATTAAGACTGCAATTTATTTTTCAATATTAAAATAAAATAAAATAAATATTGTCACATGCAACTTTTCCTCTTCAAGGCATGCGACATGAACTACAATTATATTCCGCGTTTATCAAAAATAATATCCATACATAGTTATAACACATCTAGAACTACATATCTATACTTGTCGATCTGACTTCAAACAAAAATTTACTTTCTAACAGATACTTCTGAAAGAGTGGCTCAGAAGATTCGAGTTCGAACCAGGAACAACCCACATGCTAGTAATACAGTCATGTACTCCCTAACTGTAGCTGTGATCAGTAGAGGATTTAATAATAGACAAATGCAAATTTGGTTTAAACAATAAAAAAAAGATTTAAATTTATTTAAATTTTCAAAATCAACCTAATTTTTCCACCAACTCATAAAGGTGGATAAATTCACATTACAATGCGTTATCCTATTTCCAATCCACTCAAATAAATTCAATATTATAAAGTGACAGTCAAAATATTAAAGAAAAGCGACAACAATCAGATTAATATGAATTAAAATGATTATACCCTGATTGAAGATATATCCATAACGAAAACGGAGTTCCGCTAGACTACAGTTGTGCACTCAGAAACAATAAACAATTATTTCGATGACAGGAGATCGAACACGGGTCCTATTAGCACCATCACCCCGCAGAGAATCCCTTCGCCGGCTGAAGCGAGGCAATAACTCAGGCAACCCCGGGAATTCTCCGACACTAGGGGCCAATCAGAAACCATCCCCTGGCAAACACAACGTCCGCAGTTAATTCGCGAGTGGGACGGAGTCTTGTTGCCAGAGCCCAAAAGTAAAAAAAAATGAAATTACCAATCCCAATAGGTCCGCAACCTATGAATATGAGAAATATCTCTGTCATTCTATACTTTGTTTTTCGTTCTAAAAACCGTTTCCTCATAAAAAAATTATAAAGAGCCTGTCTAATTTAACGTTTTTTGGTAAGGTATGAAGAATATATTTTGACAATGAAAGAGAAACTGCTGTCATAAAGGTAACTACTAGGATGATTCTTGGACGGTGCATTTTTCGCCACGAAATATATACTCGGTGGACTTTATAGTGATGTATTACCGTCACTATAAAGTCCACTGAGTCAGTCCATAACTATTAAAAATATCGAGTACTTGGTTTCTATCCTTAGAAACGTTATACAATGAGTGAGTTAAATATATTGCAATTCGTGAAGTTTTACGTTTTTACTGCAAAAAAAGTATTAAAATCTACCGAAGTGGTCCGATAAATATGCAAAGTGGAAGGTGAGGAGGCAATCTCCATTAATATATCTCATATCGGTATATCTCAACATTCTGTGCTACACAATTGAAGCTGATCCATCCACTCGAACGTTCTCGTCCGAACTTGGTTGCTCGCAAGCCACTACATTACAGTATCTGCACTCATCGGTGATGTAGCCAGCAGTTTTCGAAGTGTTCCACATGAATTGACTAGTAAACAAGCAAACCGTCGTGTCGAAGTCTACAGGAAACTCCTCGCTAATCACGCGACCACCGTTTCAAGTGAATTGTTACGTGCTATGGAAAAATGGAACTTTTTCAACAATCCAAACACTCAAAAGCAGTGTCTTGACCCAGACCTGCCTCTATATCCTGTCCCAAATACGAGACAATTCGAAACGAAGTCAATGTTATGTGTTTGATGGAATTATTAGGGTGTAGTTCACTTCGAACTACTTCCCGATGGGCGTGCCATCAACGTCAACCTCTATTCATCACAACTGGAGAGCGTGCACTGTGTGATGCTTCGACGCTGCCCAGCATTGGTAAACAGACATCAGGTACTCATCAAACAAGACAACGCAAACCGCACACCGCACTTCGGACTAAGAAATTTTTAGAGAACCTGCATTTGAGCTTCCCCCTCACCCACTGTATATCCAGAGCCTAGCTCCTTCCAACTACAACCTCTTTCGCTCCATGGCACATTTTCTTCGAGGTTGGCGGTTTCAAACATTTGAGGAAGTCGAAAACGAATATAAGGAGTTTTTTAATTCCAAGAACAAAACATGGTATCGAGCAAGATTCGAACAACTTGCAGGCAGATGGTTACGAACTATTGAAAATAATGGTTTACATTTCGCTTAGTAATGATCGTTATTTATATTGTAATAATCATTTCTCAAGCAGACACTAAAACGCACAGACTCATGAATCACTTTAGAAATTTTATTGACGACTTTAAGCAATGATGCAACAATTTAAATCGAAACGCTACCTAAAAACAGTAAAAAAAAGAACATGGAAGCATTTTTTTCTATTCGCTGGAAAAGTTTCGAAAATCGTTTCAAGAATTTCCAGAGCCCCGTTATAAAGAGTATAGGATACCACGTATATCCAGGGAATAAGAATACTGCTAAACACTAACTTACGAACTAAACGTAATGCATGCTTTGAGATATGTTCGTAAGTTTGCAAGGTTTTCTCCATACAAAATAATGTAAAACTCCTTAATTTTTTTCCTTAGTCACAAACAAAAAACAACTTTGCTCCCATATAGTAAATAAGAAATAAATAAATGCACACTTAAAACCAGTTCTTTAACAATATTTTTAATGGAAAAAATTGTAAATTGGCTGCACCTAATAGTTAGGTGCAGTAGACTTTTGGGGTCAACTTTTGATGCCTTATTATTTAAAAGAAATGAGTGAGAATCTTTCCACAGCTCACAGGTTACATAGATGCTGTGCAACATGCCATTGTTGGTTAGATCAATTGTACCCAATCATTAATTAAATAATAAACTAACTACGGAAGTATCCAGAGGAGGAATCTGGGGGATCATCCCCCTCCGAAAATCTTATCGTCTTATACTAAATCTCAAACTTGTCTACCTGCTTTGAAACGCTATTAAGAATATATTACCTATTAGTCAACTTTATAAATATAAATTAATACTTAGGTATAATTTTGATAATACAACCAATTTTGTTTTTACACGGATTTTTTTTACACGATTTTGATTTAACACGGTTTAGAAAAAAATTCCAATTCTCTTTCTGCACGATTTATTTTGATCTAACTCGGTTCATACGGCGCCTTTTTAAAAATCTCCATTTGAATTTAATTCTGAAAAAATATTCCTGTTCAAGAAAGAATTCCTAGAATTTACATTTTTAACAAAGATGCCGCTTTTATGGTCACATTTTTCGAAGTAGTTTTAATTTTTAAAATGCACTATAAATGCATATTTTGTGACTAAAATCCCCAAAGCACAAGTTTTTTCTGTTTTATTCTCTATTTTATTGAAAAATTGTACAAAACCTACTTCATTAGGAATAAAGTGGCAACATTGAGTTCCGGAAATTCCCCTTAATTTTATCTTCAATACATACGTTAGTCTTTGTCTCTCATTTCGTGTTTAAAGTTAGAGGTGTTTAGAAATTTAATAGAAGAAATCGACAAAATTTTTGTTTTGTTTTTTCAAGTTTTGTGTGCGTCTATTTTCAGAAAGTGACAACGAATAAAATCTAGTTAATAAGGATGTCTAAGTCATATTTTTTTTTGCACTTTTGTATTCTTGAATTAATGACATATTATTTTTTTATGAAGTATAATTTACTTTATATATGTACATATAATTATCTTTATAAGTTCATAAAATAAAAAATGTGTTTAAATGAATAAAAATCAAATAAAGATTTAATTAAAGATTTTGATATGATTTGTTTGAAAACAACTTATTATTTGTACTGGGTTTTCACGTCTGGTACCAATCTTTTATTTTTTTTTATGCACTGAATATTTTTTACATGGTTTTCTGGAACCTATTTACCGTGTAGAAAGCAGAAATGGGTGTACTTATAAATCCAAGATTAATCATAATAAAAATACTAGGTGTAAATCTGTAGGTAAATACAAATTGCCACATTTTAGGAACAATTATGGAAAAAATTATAGAAATTATGAAATCCCATCTGTGTTGAACAGTATTCTTGAGGAGGGAGTTATTGAATTTTAAAAAAATTAGAGATATTAAAAAAATGTTCAGGATATGGCTTCTTGAAAATATTTAAAATCTGTTTACTCTGTGGTACCTTTAAATGTAATATTAAGTTTATTTTATAAAATTAAAACTGTTTATTGTATACTGTACTTGTATTTCTGTGATCAAGATTATTAGCTTCGTGCGACTTATTTTTGTACTAAAAAGTTACAGAAAATAAAGGCTATTATGAAATCTTAGAAAAAAAATCCAAAACAATCTTTGTATAATTTCATTTATAGAATTATATTTCTATTATATATTATTATATAATAATTTCTATTATATAATGAAATAAATTATATTTATTTCATTATAGAATATTCGACTAGCACCATAGAATGCACAGTCGTATCAGAATAATATGACCATCTACCATAGTATATGTATGGTAGGTGGTCATATTATTCTGATACCACCTGATATTATTCTGATACCACGTGATATTATTCTGATACCACCTGATATTATTCTGATACCACCTGATATTATTCTGATATAATATATGTTGTGTATGTCCAACACTAAAAATAAATTTAAAAAACAACTATAAAATTTTTTCCCATGTAGAATATCGTTTTCACCTTTCCTGTCCGGTGGAATATTTTAGTAATTGGGAAACCCTGCTCAAGTCTTATTCTCAGACTCCCCCTTCCCCTTCTCCCCCGGAAGCCAATTATCGAATCCTCCAAGAAACTGAATTCTCGGGCCCTCCAAAACCACATTCACGTACCTCCCACCCTCGAAACTATCCGAGCCTCTCCCCAAACTGAATTTTGGAATATCGGAGATCCTCTAAAACGAAATTCTGGGAACCGAAACTAAATCCTGGGTGCGTGCCTTAAACTAACTTTTAGATTCCTCTGGATAAAAAAAAATACTAAAATAAAATACAGAAATTATATATGAATAAGTGATTAAATGAGATTTTTATGTGAATAACAATCACAAAAATAAGTGGTCACATAACAGCAAGTAATCCTTCAAATACGAATATTCATTTAATTATGATGTGGATCCCCTGAACCCCACTTCCTTATATGTGCTGCCCTGTTCTGTATTATTCTGCTTATATACACGAGCGGATTTAATGGATGCTCCTTTATAACAATCGCCTAACCACCTTTACTTTAAAAAGAGATGATAAATACATAAAAGGAAGGGAATAGCCAATACACTTGTTTCGAAATGTCTGAACCAGAAAAAGGATGAAGCGTGGCCATCCATCCGCACACCTCACGAGAGCTATTGCTACGGATCCACCCGATAGGCTTCTAGCGAGAATGTTGGCTGATTATGACGCCACGGACAGAACTGTAAAGCGAAAGCAAGGCGACGGAGGTGACACCAGATATGGGCTAAAGGGAAGCACGAAATGGCAGATTTCGAGTTTCTCTGGTCGAGTGGTTTGCGCTCACCTGAGGGAAGGAAAAATAATAAAAGAAAGCTATTTCCATCTTTAGGAGATTCAGAGATCCGTAAGGGATCACAGAAGGAGGCGGCGTGAACCAGTTTCTTGAAGAATGGCAATTCGTCTTTTACTGTCGTTTAATTTAAAAAAGAGGAAAATCTTGGAAAGAGAAAAGTTGGCAGGGGTGATGATTCCACCTCTGATTCGGATATTTATTTAGCGGTGTACGGTATTTTTTTGATTTTCCTTAGGCCATTCCTTCTCTTCCAATTAGCTTGGAAAGGCTGCCATTCGTCGGATTGGGCGAAAAGCCGTAGTTCCATAGGAAGGAGATGCGTACGTTGTGTACGTTAAAGAACATCTGGATGACCTTTAAAGGAAACTTTCATCTGTCTCCTAACAGCTGTCTACTGTCTAGTGGATCACTTTCCACGAACTCCTCTGGTCCTTGTGATGACCTGATCATTCAGCCCATAGTTTTGCAACATTTTCATAATGTCATAAATGTTCATAATGTCATAATGTTTTAAAGATATCTCTTTAAAAAAGAAAGTCTTATTCATACCCGTCAACCTTCCGCCAGCCATGATTTATTCGCAAATGTCGGCTCTTAAAATTTGACACGATGTGCTGTCGCACGTACGGTAACGCCGGCTCTACTGTTATGTACTGCCAGTTTCTGGCGAGAGCTGGTGCTAGAAATGAATGGCTTAAAAAGTTTGCAAAGAATTAATTGAAAGATTAAGGTCTTTGGCCAAATTTAGCATACTGTATGTAAAAAAGTGTCGTTTATAGGTGAAAAATAATCGAATCCTTTCATCTAATCTACTAAAATGGCAATGTCTGAAAGAAGGAGGAATGTTCTTTAAATATCTCCTCATTGCCACAACTGAATTGGTGGTAACTGTAGAGTTACTTATAGGGCTGACAATTCAAACTTTTCACCCCTCAGTTCTCTGTATGTGAACATTAACTGTAAGGCTATTTTCAATCAATATAGAAGCATAAAAGAAATACATTTTTGAAACTCTTTTAATAAGGGGACGGGCAATGCATTTATAATTAATAAAGAATTTTTTCTTTACATTTTATTTTTACTTAATATTACTATTTGCAAAGGATTTTATTGGAGTCAAAATGTTAATGTTATTCATCCAAACATATCCAGATTAGCCAAATTAATTTGCGAATTAATTCTGAAAAGGTTAGTCACTAGATCGGCTTTTTATCATATAATTTCTTTTAAAAGAATTTGTCATTGAATGATTTCATTGACAATAAAATATTTCTTAAGAATTAAATGTTTAGAAATGATTAATAACTATGGTTGCGGAAAGTTAAAAATAATTAGCATTTTCTACAGAAATTCCTGCATGATTTTTATGTTGAAAGGCTGAAAGTCACTCTTAAAATCGATATCAAATTTAGAGGAAAAATTCTGTGAACCGGACAGAATACGAACCCACAACCTCCTGATAATGTATCAGGTGCTCTGATAACTCAGCTAGTGGTTGCCAATCTAGAGTGCCTTTATATAATGATATGAAGTATTCTACTTTCAGTACAAAACAGAAAACTCTGTGTCATTTGAAGGTAATGTATTCTCTGTTTACAAACAGCTCATGAAGTAAATAGCAATGTATATCATGAGAATACACATTTAATTGCTAAAGAAATTTCTCGATATTTCTTCAATTGAAAAATATGAAGTCATCGATGCCAATCTGATATTGATGTTAAGAGTGACGTCATACCTTATAGCATTTAGCGTCATGCAATCGACCCAACTTAATGCTATCTTGTATTACAATTGTTGTTTCCACCCAACTGTTTATTTTGATTTAGAAGCTTTTTGTCAGAACATCAAACTGGCATTTGTAATGTTGCTTATCATAGAAAATATTATTAACTTTGGGAGTACATTACACAATAGATCATTTATATATATATGTATGATGTGCAACCAATCTGTTATATGTAGCATAAAATACCTATTAAGAAATATTTTCAGTAGCAAATTAAGTAAACGAAAAAAAAAGTTATATCTTGGGGATTCGATTAAAAAACGAAATATTAAATAATATTTAATACAATGAAATCTGTTACCTTAGTAATTTATTTCTTTGGTAAAGGTTGAACAAAGTATGCGTAAAATAATAAATTGGTCATTTCAATTAACAAATATCCTGCGATCAAAATGTTTCATTTTCTAAATTTCCAAACCGTACTGAAATAATTCTACTCTTATGGGATTAACATTATCACATGATTAAAATTTTATGGTGTTATTCTCTTTTGGCATATTTTTATTTAATTTTCTTACAGGCATCATCAGACCTCTGTGACAAGTAATTGCTTGAGTGATAATGGTAACATACGGATAAATCATAGTTAATCTGGATGTTTGACAAAACAAGTAGCTTATTATCTTTATACACAAATAATGATTATTTTTAATGCATCTACAATTTTTATTGCTGCTGCTGAAAATATATTTATTTCGCATTCGTACCAAATAGAATAATATAATCCCTTTACAGATTTCAATTTCTTCAACTATGAAATTCGCAATATTTTTAATCCTGAGCATTGGGGCAATCGCCGGAGTGAACTGTAGTTTCCGCTATGTAAGTATTTT
>JAWZYU010000019.1:15227200-15268200 GCA_038380435.1 Ryuthela nishihirai | reverse complement strand
ATGGTCGGCTCTCGACTACTTCCGCAGTTTACGCAAGACTCTCTTTCTTACTTCAACAATCCTATAATGTAATTCTACGTGTTAGGATGTTTGGTTACATCTGCTCTATGGGATTGACGTCTGGGGATTTGTTGGTAAATCCATACTGTTTGTAATATCACTCTAAAGGTATTGGGAGTGTCTGGACCAATTACTCTTACATTGGATGAACATAAAGCTCAAGAATTTCATCGCGATACGTCAACACAGGGAAAAGTTCTTCCTGAGAACTCATGGAATTCTGTACGATCGTTGATAATGATCCCAGATAGTGAAGTAGAAATAAATGTTTTGGAATAGTGGCTCAAAAATGAAATTAGAGTATATGCTTTAATACTGTATAGTCATGTTTCATATATTCTTTATAAGCAATTTTATTAATTCCGAAAAAAATCACAGTAAAACTGCTAAATGAAATATTTAAAATATGTTGGTAAAAAAATCTTAAATAGAATAAAAGTTTTAATGGAACATTGAAATTACATTTGGAAATGAAATTATTATTGAAAATCTCAGAATAATATCATATAATGAATAGCAGCGGTATCTTAATGGACGGTCGGTCAAATGGACACCGACAGAGAACGCTCAAAAAATATCCGACACTATGGTTGATTACAGAAGTCAGAATACGTTGCCAGATATTTTTTCTGAATTCCGTAATCAACCATAGTGTTCGGATATTTTTTTGAGCGACTGTACATTTCTTCTAAGACAAACGTCAGTGCGAGCACTGGTTGTTAAATACTATGCAAATTTTTGAAATAGTTTTATCTTGTTTCGACCGATTTCCCCTGATACTTTATTGACAAGTCTCAAATTTGTTGAACATGTTCCTCCCATGTGGCATTGCATTAAATTAAAAATACGCTTCTACCGTGATGGGATAGGGTTTAGAACCCTGAATGGCTTTGCTAATATGGGAGATTTTAAACTGTGTATAGAGGGTGTCCCTGAATTCATGTATCCGTTCGTTCATTCTCCAATAAATGTCACTCTGGAAACCTCTGTGTCTGTCCTTCATTTCCGACTCCTCACTGCGTTTGGCGGCCGCATATTCTATGACGAATATTGTGGGTTCGGTGTGTACTACCATCCCCTCACGTTCGGGCCATGAATTCAGGGACACCCTGTATACTGTTGGTGGAGAAATCTGCTAGAGGAGAAATTCGTTTCCATTCTTCCAGATTTTGTCGGGCAGTGTGTTAGGTTAAATTAATATTTGTTAAAAGTTTTAGTCTAATTTTAAAAAGAACATTTTTCATTTATTTTACCAGAATTAATTAGAATGATGAATGAAGTGGCTTGGCTGGTCTTCAGATCCCTGAGCCACTTCTCTATTACTACGCCAGTGACGGCTGACAGCATCATACAAAACACTAGCTCCTAATTGCGTTTCGCCCCTTGATGTAATGGAATTTGTTTTGCATTTTCTCCAAATGAATGTTCATCGAGAATCTGTATACCCATGTTGGGGAATTCTCCGTAACTCGGAATGAACGCATTTTGCAATGAATGTCTTGCACCCTTTAAAAAGGCTTCCCAGGAAGTTTCTTTTTAATTTTTGGAAGCAACCAATATGACGATGCATACTGGTTGCTTCCAAAACGCTCTCTGAAAATTTCCTGCTCCAGATAGTCCGTACCTTCAGGGTTTTGTGAACGCTGGCATTGTCATGAAGAAGGAAAACTCTTGACACGCCTGTTGTTGGACGCTGCTCCTTCATCTCCTAACTATTTTCGGCAAAACCATGTTTGTGTAGTATTGGAAATTTATAGTCATTTTTTCTGATAAGGTGTCCCCAACTGTCATTCCTTAAAAATTAAAAAAAAAATTGTGAACATCCTTTTCCTTGAGCGAAATTCTTGTTGGAGAATTTGGGGACGAGGTTCATCTCCCGCAACCCAAGCAAAGTTGTCGATCTTTCTGGGAGTTGTGTAGTAATAAGACCACACTTTATCTCCTCTGGCAATGTCTGGTATCCATTTGGGGCCATTAGGTTCAAACATTCCGAGCATCTCACTACACAGTTCGATTCTAGCTCTTTTTTGTTGCTCTGTCAGTTTGTGGGAGTACCCATTTGGAACAGATCTTTCCAAACTTTAAATGTTGATGAATAATTGTTTTCACACTGCCAATCGATGCACTGACATCTAAGCTTATTACTCGAACGGTGAGGTGTGGGTTTTCCTCAATGAGTTCACGAACAGCAGCGATGGTTCTCTCTTTCGCAGCGTCCCTCGATTTTCCTGCACGAGAGAAGCCTTCAAAGCTCTGCCGTCCTTCTCTGAATTTGAAAATCCATCTGTAACATCTGGTGGTTGTGCTATGTGAGCTGGTATGATCCTCATGTGCTTGTGAGAAATCGGCATAATTTTGTGTATGTCGCTTTTGCACGTGTCTTTGCATCCTTGTGAAACGTACAATCTTTCGTCGTCTTTATCAGGCTCCATAGCAACAACATATTTTAACACATAATGATAAGTTTAGACAAGCTTTCAAACAAATCGTAGCTCGCTAACTTCGCCGGAACTAATGAAAAACTACAGACTCATGTCAACAACTTAGTGAACGCTTTTCATAATAACTAGAACCGCAAAATTCAAAATGCAGCTTCCTCTGATGGTAACGTAGAACAATATAAGAGTTAGTACCCTTGAAACTTTTCCTCTCCCAAAATATTGCCCCCCCTAACTAGTGTTAAACTACTTCTAAATGCTAAAACCTTGGACCACCAAATTCGGTATACAGTTTCCTCAAAGAGGCAGCTTAAAGCATTAAAAGAGTTTGACTTTCAACATTTCTTCCTCTCTCCAAAAAATAGGTTCCCTAGAAAACGGGAAGGGATTTTTCTTAAACACATAGCTATGATTATAGAATTCGTTTACTCTTTCCTCTCACAACAGATTTAAAAAAGGTAGGAATTTGCGCTTCCGTCTGTCTTCCCTCTCCACAAAACGTCCCCCACGCAAGGAAATGCCGGAGAGTTTCTCCTAACGATTAAAGGAAGGATCACCGAATTTCAATACATGTTCGTCTTATCCTCCCTTTAAGAAATGTGAGGTTTTCAACCCCCAGCCTTCTCCGCGCAAAAAAGCCCGTTACATAAAACAGGGAAAATATTTTTTTTAAACGTTGAGTGCTGTGATCGTCGAATTTGACTTACAGCTTCCTCCCATCATGACTGATCATGAGCTTTTGGCAGATACTGTTTCGCCCCTGCTCCGCTAAAAAAACCTCTACAATAAACAACGAAAAAAAATTCCTAAAAATTAAGAACTATGGTCACCGAATTTGACATACAGCTTCCTCTCATCGGATTCTACGCAATGTAAGGGTTGCCCCCCCCCCCCCCCCCCCGAAAAACTGTGAGATTTGCGTAAAATGTTACCGAGCCTAACGAATCTCTTAAAACAAAAGGTTTCATTTCCTTTCTCACCACCTCGTGATAAGGGGAAAAATCATTTTTGCTGGTTATTGTTGCTGGCTCTTGACCATTAAATCTTACTACCAAAATTTCGAATTTCTAGCGTTAATAGATCATTTGCAATATTAGCTTAAGGATATGGCATTTTATAACTTTCACCGTTAGAGGACTCTATTAAAGTTTTTTTTTTCTTCCTTTAGCATTCTCTGACATCAAACATTAGAGATAATGAAGAAATGCAAATAGTAATAGTTTATTAATACCTATGTAGCTCAAAACGAATTTTTCATTCGTCTCTTAAAACGAAAAGTTCCGTTTTACCACCCGTAACCGGAGGAAAGGATTGGTTGGTTGGATTGGGTTGTTTTACCTCTGAGTGGCACTTTTTTGCACAGCATGGGCTAAATGGACCAGGTCACAAGGACCCCGAAGGCTCAGAGAAGATTTGGGGAGGGGACCGCTGGAACAGCTATTGGGAGACAGATGGTAGCCTCCTGTCAAGGTCATCCAGCGTGTTCTTTAACGTGCACAGGGTATGGCTCTCCCGCACACGGGGCCACGGTTTAACTTCCCATCCGACGGACGGTGGCTTTCCAAAGCCATCTGTGTCCCCTACTGACCGTGGTCAGGGCGGGAAATTTTGCGGAGAAAAATATCAACGCTGACCCAGCTGGGACTCGAACCTGGGAACTACAAATTACGAGCCTGGCGCACTACCGACTGAGCACCCCCCCCCCCCCCCCCCCGGAGGAAAAGAACAAATTATTGTTGCCAATGCAAACCTCTTGGCCATCCCACTATACTACCAAAATTTAAAATTTCTGACAGAAATGTATCGTTTGCAATTTTGTTTTGAATTTTTGGCATTTTCCAACCTTTTCCACAGTTACAGGACGCTACTAAGCTCTTTAGAGATTCGAAAAATATGAAGATAACGTTACATGAATACCTATCCAACCCCATAAATATTTTTTTTAATTAACTCTAATAACAAAAGGTTGGCTTGTAAATGGTAGCTAGGCGTAAACTGGAAGGAGAGCTGTGTACCAATCCCCAGTGATGATGCACAGAACCGGCCAGGTCTAGCACCTAATGTCCGACCCCGCCTTCTCGTGGTGCAGGCCGTTAGTACCTTTCAAAAGAGATATTCTCTTTTGGAAGGGAACGGAAGGGGAGGGCTGCCAGTTCAGTATGGCCTACTGATCTGGTCATCTATGGCCACTTTTTTCTTTTTTTTCAACCCTGCTGAGGAGTGGTCAACTTCACAGGGTCCTGGTGCTGACCATTTATACCTACTAGACTGGACTTGTTTATGGATTTGAGCTTGATTATGGATCCTGGACTTGCTGCACTGGTGGGCCTCTGTTGAGGGAGAGTCTGCCGCTGTGTTTTCTGTTTGCTTCTGGGTTGCCAGCTCTAAGTGAACAGAGGCATGGGATACCTTATATCAGCTGGTGGATAATCCTAATCAGAGGCCATCGCAGGTACCTGAACCTTACTTAGCTAGTTGGGCATCGTCAAGCCTAAACTGGAGTAATGTGTCTCAGGCAGGCCATATGGTTCTTGAAAAAGTCCACTTGAAAAGGTGGAGCCTGAAGTTCCTACCAGCATCTGTGACTTCAGCCTTTAGCGGAGGAGGAACAGGTCTTTGCCCCATGCCTGCGATTAGGGGGCTGTTTGATATTGTTGGCCCTACCAATCTCAATAAACCTAATTTCTTTAAAAATCCTACTAATCATTTTCTCTCTGCAGGAACGTGGAACGTGAGGACATTGCATAGAGATTATTCTCTTGATGTCCTCATGCAGGAATTCCAGCGCTATAACCTAGATCTAGGCTTGCAAGAGACCAGATGGACAGGTAAAGGTGAGATACTTAAAAATAACTTTAAATTTCTCTTTACAGGGAGGGAGGATGGAAAGCATCACCAAGGCGTGGGTCTGCTGCTCAGCAGACATGCTAGTGATGCTCTTCTAGGATATGAGTGCATTAATGAAAGGTTTCTTACAGCAAAATTTCAGACAAGCATTAAAGACTTGAATGTTATCTGCTGTTATGCCCCCACTGAGGATTCTGATGAGGATGAGAAGGATAGGTTTTACAGACAACTTCAGGATATTTTGAATTCTGTCAAGAAAGGAGATATTACCCTTGTTCTTGGTGACTTCAATGCCAAAGTTGGTACTGACTCTGACCTTTGGGGAGGAGTAATAGGCCCTTTTGGTATTGGTAGCTGCAATGGCAATGGGCAACGTCTCCTACAGGTAAGTAAACTAAATGGTTTCAGAATAACTAACACATATTACAAACACCGCGACATACATAAACACACATGGGTTTCACCTGATGGGCTGCATAAGAATATGATTGATTATATATTAATTAACAGCAAATGGGCTAGTTCTGTTAGAAATACCAGGGCATATAGGGGAGCTGAGATTGGATCTGACCATTACCTTGTTAAAAGTGTCTTGCAACTTAAACTTAAAAAGTGTTGTGCTAGGGTTAAAAAATTTACCTTTAATACTGAAGCTCTGAAAGACCCAGTTATAGCTAAAGCTTACCATGATAGGTTACTTAGTCATTATGACAGTCATGGTTTGCTTAATATTGAAGTTGAGGAAGAATGGGGCCATTTTAAACAGGCTTTTTTGGAAACTAACAGTACTCTTTTAGGGAAAAAGGAGCAGAGGAGGCAGAATTATTTAAGTGATAAGGCACTTGAGCTTATTTCAGAAAGAAGGAACTGCAGGAATGTCCTTAATCAGTACCCTACTAGTCCTAATAGAAAGCATTACAAAGAACTTAATAAACGTGTGAAGGGTCAGTTAGCTACTGATAAGAATCTTTGGCTTGATGGCCTTGCTGACAAAGCTGAGGAAGCAGTTAAACAGCACAACAGCAGAGAGCTGTACCAGATAGTTAATGTTTTGTGTGGTAGAAAACGAACAGGTATACAGGGACTGAAGGATAAACAAGGCAAGGTTATAGAAGGTGAGGATTCTGTCATGGCTAGGTGGGCTGAGCATTTCAGTGATGTTCTAAACAATGTGGTTAGTTCTACTCCCATTGTTTGCAATGATGATAGATGCATTGTTGGCTTTAATGTTGGCCCTATAACACAATCTGAAGTTAGTTTGGCTATTTCTAAACTTAAACTTCATAAATCCCCAGGGGTTGATGAAATTACTACGGAAATGCTTAGAGCTGGGAATGTTTCAGTTACCATTTGGATGACTGAAATTTTGAATAACTTTTATGATAAAGGCATGGTTCCTAAAGATTTTACCAGAGCTATTATTATCCCTATTTTCAAAAAAGGTGATCGCAGTTCTTGTGATAACTATAGGGGTATCAGCCTACTCTCCGTTCCAGGTAAAGTTCTTTCCATGATTGTGCTTAATAGAATTAAGAATCTGGTTGACAGGCAATTGCGTGATGAGCAATGTGGATTCAGAAGTGGTAGGGGATGTGTAGATCAGATATTTTCACTTAGGCAGATTCTTGAGAAATGTTTAGAGTTTCAGAAACCTTTGGTTGCTAGCTTTGTTGATTTCAAAAAGGCTTTTGACTCAGTTGATCGATCGTCATAATTTGTGGTTGATTGTGAGATCATATGGTATACCAGAGAAGTTAGTTAACATAATGAAAGCTCTCTATAATAGCACTGAGTCATGTGTGAGAGTTGGTAAGTCTTGTAGCAATTGGTTTAGCATTACTTCTGGTGTTCGACAAGGGTGCATTTTGTCTCCTTTTCTCTTTAGTTTGGTTGTTGATTATGTTATGCGAAATTCACTTCAAGGGAAAGATTTTGGCCTTAAATGGGCTGGAGATACGAAAATTTCTGATTTAGATTATGCTGATGATTTAGCCCTTTTGGCAAATGATGTTGATGAGATGAACTCTTTCATTCGAACTGTTGATGAGACTGGTAATACAGTAGGTCTAGTTATAAACAGAGAGAAAACTAAAGTGATGAAAATTGGTCAGGCAGGTTGTGATTCAGTTAATCTGAATGGTTGCAGTCTTGAGCAGGTGTCACAGTTTAATTACCTTGGGAGCTGCGTAACTGATACTGGTGATGTGCGGCATGAGATTAACAGACGAATAGGTATTGCTGCCGGGACTTTTAAGAATCTATGGAGATTGTGGAGAAATAGGCGTATACACCTTAAGACTAAAATTAGACTGTATAATAGTTTGGTTCTTTCTAGGGTTAGTTTTGGTAGTGAAAGTTGGACGCTGTGTAAGCAAGATAACAGGAAACTAGATGCTTTTGATTCCAGATGCTTACGCAGTATCTTGGGTATTAGGTGGTTTAACTTTGTAACTAATGATGAGGTTAGGCAAAGGAGTCTGCAACCTCCTTTAAGCAGCATATTGTGCAGAGAGAGACTCCGCTGGTTTGGCCATGTTGCCCGTATGGATAATTATAGATTGGGGAATAAGGTTATGAACAGTGTGCATAGAGGCCTCAGAAGGAAGGGGAGACCTAGGATGCGGTGGGCAGACAATGTCAAACAGGACCTTGTTAGAATTGGTGTACAGTGGCCGGATGCAGCAGATGTAGCTCAGGACAGATATGCTTGGAGAATTAAACTGCGCGGTCTGGTTGGACCTCCGTAGCCCATGGCTGCTTGATGATGATGATGATGATGATGATGATGATGATGATGATGATGATGATGATGATGATGATGATGATGATGATGATGATGATGATGAACAAAAGGTTAACACTAGATGCCGGTTAAACGGGTGCCGGATAAATGAAGTTCTTATATAAGTCTATTATTGCATTTGATTCATCAGCTCTGAATGTTTTTCATATTTTTACTTCAAAAAAAAAAGTTCAGTTATTTTAGTAATTATAAGCAAAAATGGGAGATATTGAAATATATCTGATATCCCCAAAATGTTACACTGTTGATCGCTCTGGGTCTGTGAGATTACTTTGGTGAGACCCATTCGTTACAATTATATGTCGTATCAAATGTACTTAAGGCTTGAAAGATTTTTTTAAAGTCTGTCGGTCCCAAAAACTCATTTTGATAATCTAACTTTCGTTTAAAAAACGTACTCTTTAGTTTGCTTCAGTTTCGTTGAATATATTAAAAACAGATCTAGATGAATTCTATATGCAATTGATAACCGACACGGAAAAATATTAGAAAAACCGTAACTGTGAGTGACTATTGCAATCGTGGAATAGAAGCGAAGGTGCTCTGTGCTACGAATACTACAGAATTGCGGCCAGTTTTCCTAGACACACGACTCTCAATTGTTCACAACAGCCATTGCCAACAAAGGTTTGTGTGGTTTGTTTCGCAATAACTCTCGAACGGTTAATAAAATAGATAAAAGATAAAATAGATTCTCTGATTAGAACGAAAACTGCAGCGGTAATCGCCTGATCAGAATACAAAGGTTTTGTTATTTCAGCTCTTATGGCGGAAGAGTAACAAAGGTTATGTTCCGCCAAACAAGGGTAAACGAAAAAAGTGAAAAAACATCAATCCCACAACCAAAAAACACAAAGAGGATGAAAGCAGCAAAAATGGAAAAAGCAACTAAAATAAAAGTGCAATGTAAAACATTTCACTTTTACTCTTCAGAACGAAGGTAATAATTCGAAAACAGGTAAAAGTGAGTCATCAGATAAAAGATTTTCGAGTGTAAGGGGCTTGTATGTAAAATTGTGAAAACAAAAATAAAAACGGCATTCAAGGATAAAAGCAGTACAATCGATTAAAATATGTTTAATGATTAAAATGGTGTCACAAAACTCGCACTTAGGTTCGTCTTCCGCCCGTACGAAATAAGTAACCTAAGTGGAGACGAGCAAGTACAGTCACTCAAAAAAGTATCCGAACGCCATGGTTTATTGCAACATTCACATAAAATATCTGGCAACGATTTTTTCAGAAATTTGTTATCTGGCATCCTTCGAGTACTGTACACGAAGGATGCCAGATCACTAAAATCTGAAAAAATCGTTGGCATATATTTTTTCTGAATTTTGTAATCAACCACAGCGTTCGGATACTTTTTTGAGCGACTGTACAACTTCCTCCTTGCGTTTCCTGTGACTGCCATGGTTTAAAAATACTCATGATTTCGAAAGCTTGTTATCAATCTGTTCCAGCCAAGATTGCTATAACTGTATCCAGAACTCGGCAGAAAAACACTGCGGCAGCAGCGTCTGCCAAGTCATTGCCCCTGATCCTGACATGATAAGGAACGCAACAGAAGGGAATGATTGTTGTGGCTGCCAGACGATGGAGCTGCTTGTGCGTCTTCGACAGAACAGGGTGAGGCCGATGCTTCACCGAGATCAAAGCTTGTAGTGAGCTAAGAGAGTCGGTGTGAAGCACACACTGATGATGATCCTTAGCAGCCATGTGATCCAAGGTAGAGCTGACAGCGTGAACTCCGTAGTGAATATGGAACACTGTAGTGCAATCTATTCAGTAATGATAGTATCAGAGCATACCATGGCTGATCCACTGATGTGCCGGAATTCGAGCCATCTGTGAAGATGGACAGGAATCTGGGTGCTCATCATGGTGGCTGGCAAAGGGTTGCTGGTACACGCAGTCAGGTGTATAGGCCTTCCACGTCCTGCAAAGAGAAAAGTTGCAGGAAGCGGAAACAACGAGCCATGATGGAAGTGACTCGGCTGTCAAGTGGGCAATGCTATGGAGACGGTTGTTAATGTTTCTGAGGGAGCCTTGGATATGCAAATCAAAATGACGAATGGCAGTCGGGCGATTCTGGTATAGCATTTCCCACTGAGGACTGAAAATGCAATCCCAAGCGGATCACAAAAGCAGGAGTGGCAAGTTGAAAGTAAGAATTGGTACCCTGGTGGGCTCTATTTTTACATCCTGGTTAACCAAAACACGGTGGACTGCAGTCAATCCTTGAACAGATAACCTCGAGAGGATATCCTCTTCAGAGACTTTGAGGAAACCCCAATCAGAGATTACGACATGAGAAGAATTCAGAGATTTGTGGGGTGTCACGGTGACACCCACCCCACCAATCATTGCTACCTTCAGGAGGAGCACTGAGTGCTTACAGCAGGCAGTCTTTACCAACAAGTCACTGAATCTTAGATGCTTGACAGATTTCGGTGGTCAAGCGAGACCTTCCAAAACTTCTTTGATTAAAAAAAGGGACATGTACACAAGTACCGTATCACCCGTGGAAGGATGGTATTGGCAGTGACGATGAACACAATTACGAGTGTTCTTAGCAGCACCAGCAGAATCTAAATTAAATTCGGATTTCATGGTTGTTTTTGGGAGTTTTGGTGCCTATGGTCCCCACCCACTACAGAGCCCAACAAGGGGACTTCCAAAGAGCGCCAGGGCTCCCCTGACACTATACCCATACAGACAGTGAGCCAAGCCATAGCAAGTACATAAAAGTAAAAAGAAAAGAAAAAGGTGAGGATCTCGCCTGTCCGCACGAAATGAAATGAATCGAAGAAAATAAAAGTGTGAGAACTCACAAAATAAAAATAACTACAAAAGTAAAATAAGGTGTACGGAAACTCGTAACCCTGTAGCTGGACATGGGCAAGGCACTCACCGTACTGCATAGTTGACCCTAACTGGTCCAGCCCACCAGTCAATTGATTCTGAGGGACACACCTCAGGGCCTCCCGTTTGCCTGAAGCATAGGCAAAAGAAGTGTGTAGCAGCGACCCTCGAAATCGCTGCCCAGCCCCGTGACGAACAGGCTCCATAATGGCAAGACGGGTCAAAGAGGACCCTGCTAGTCATGAGCTGAGGAGTTCAGACAAGGACCCCCCGAGCAACTACTAGGATACTGCTTTCCAGGGACATGCGCACGGCAAGCATGCTGGCGAGCGTATTCGAAATTCACAGGTCCCTGACTGCACAGCGAGCAATATATCTGTTGAAGAATCTACCCTTGATTTACAGTTCGATGGACTGTTTGATGTGCAAAATATTAGGAGAGCCATTAATCAAACTCCTACTACTTCTTCCCCAGGATCTGATGGGTTGCCACCATCATTTTTCAAGAACCTCTTTAGTTCCATCAGCAATAAATTATCAGTACTCTTCGATATTTTTTTAAGCAGTGGCAATATCCCACAGGATTGGCGCATGCAATAGTTGTGCCTGTTTTTAAGTGAAATGGTGAAGCATCAAATTCTCGCAACTATATCCCTATTTCACTCACCTATATAATACCTAAGCTTGTGGAAAGATGCGTAATTATATAAGCTGTTGCCCTTCTTACAATCGCGAAACTTTATAACTAATGAACAGTTCGGATTCTTGCCTAACCGTTCTACAATGATTTAGCTACTCTATAATACGTATTCGTGGACTTTTAGATAATAATATCCCTGTTGACGTCATTTTCCTTGACTTTGAAAACCTCATTCGATAAATTGAAACAATCCTTTATGATTAAAAAATTGCTCAGCCTTGGTATATCTAGTCTGATTTGAGGCTTCTTTCCAACCTGATTGCTCATAGAATACATCAAGTTCGAGTTGGAAACAGTTTATCCTCCATCAGAACCGTCGACAATGGAGTCATACAAGGGTCCGTTCTAGGCATATTGTTCTTCATAATCTTCACCTCTGAAATTCCTATATTCTTCGTCCTATCCAATATATAGTATATGCAGATGACATTAATTTCTTTTGTACCTCTAGAAGTACGAACAATCTATATCAAAAGACAAATCAAATGTTCTCTACCTTGGAAGCAAGAATCCTCATTATAAACACAACTTCACAAGTGATTTAATTGCAAATGCACAGAGGCAGAAAAATTTAGGAGTGCTATTTTCATCACAGTTAACTTTTGGTGATCATTATAATAACATTGTTAGAAAAACTAATCGCACCGTATTCTTAATTCCGAAATGTTATGGTAAATGTGACATTGATTCCCTAATTCGCGCATTTGTGACTTTCATCAAACCCTCACTAGAATCTGCCTCACCTGTATGGATTCCTCGTCGAATATCAGACATAAAAAACTTGAACAGACCCAGAGATGGTTTACAAAAAGGCAATATTTTCTGGGTTTTACAATATGCCATACGAAAAAAAATTGAAAAGGTTCTCGTTGCATTCGTTGAAGTGGAGAAGACTAATGTTTGACTTAAAAACATGTTATAATTTATTCACGGAGTAACTCTCTTCAACCTTGTCAAAAAGATTGATGTGTCTTTTGCTGGAAAGAACTATAAGTACCATTCCTTTGTGTGCCGTGTTGGAAGAATATGGAACTCCTTTCCCAGCGAGATTGTCAATTTTACAAGTATTGATGTTTTTACTTCTAGACTGAAGAGATCTGATTTATCACCATTTCTCAAATGTTTCAAATTTTGATGTACTTTTCCTTGTCCGGTATCAATGTGCTAATAAGCACCTTCCGGTCTTCTATGTAATAATAATAATATTCATTAAGGCTTACTAACAAAGCAAAACAAACCACAGAGTCATCACAAAGTTAAGTTAACAAAATCAAATAATTCGTACTTGTGAAAGATCAAATCATCCTTATGCGACAATCAGGACCTATTCGAAGATTTGTTCACTGAACAATTAACTATAGCAGTGTTTTTATAAGAAATTCAAATTTACAATTAGCTAACTTAAAAATACTTTTGCTCTTATTGAATAGCCCTATCAGAAGACACGAAAGAAAAAGCTAAAATTTTTTCAACTAAATATTTCGTGATCCCATGTCTATTGGACATTTCGTACGATATTTTACTGCTGAAATCGCCAATATTTCAGTCACTGAGAGGGCGTGGCACATGTGCCTCAAATTTCGGAAATCAGGGCACTTCCATTTCTATTCTTAGCTCCACGATTGTAAACTTTCGACGTTATGAACATTTATTCCACCCGAGGCCATCATTTCAGAGATTTTGAAACGATGTCGAATATTTGAAGTTACGTCTCTGATTGCACTGCAGTCAATATTAATTTAGTCGTTATTTAACAGTTAAAAACGGTTAAATATTAATATTTATGTTAAAATCAACAATTGCTTTTACGAAATACATTCTACAAATATTTTTGGGATCTGTTAAGGAAGAGGTTTTGCCAAGAGGGACGCCAATAGATATCATGTACCCACAATTTGATTTTCGGGAGTGAGGATGGAGTGGGAATGGTGGGACGAAAAGCTATGTTCGGTATGTGTGGGGGTGTGGGGGTGGGGATGAGTCTGAAAAATAGACTTGAGTAGGGTATCCCAATTGCTAAAATATTCCACCGGTCAGGAAACGTTAAAATGATATTCTACATGGGATAAAATTTTATAGGTTTTGTTTAAATCTATTTTTAATGTCGGCATATATTATGGGGCTGAAATGCAATTATACAAAGACAATTGTTCTGGATTTCAAATGCAAGTAGACAAGTTTCATATTACGTATAAAAAGAACAAATATTGAGGGGAGGACATCCTGGTCCCCCACTGCTAATGGACATGTTTGTATAAAGATCTTGCTGCAACTGAGAAAATGGGAGGTCAGTATTTGGGGCTTATGCAGATATTTTACGTAGTGTTCAATAACTTGCATAGTCTGGGGTAGTTAAAATAACATTTATAGCAGATTTTTCTCTGCAAGAATATTAAACGTAATGCAAAACCAAACAGCAAAATAGTAGATTGGTAATTGATGAAATAATATGGTTAAAGTAATAACACTTTTTCTTAAGTGCAGCTGTTTTAAGTGCTCTTCGGGAATTTCAAATTGTGATGAATTGAATGATTCTAAAAGCAATATTTAAGTTATTGATATTCGCCAATGATATCGTAAGAGGTTTCACAATCCCCTCGAGGAAATCCTACTTTCGAATGCTTATGTGTAACATATAACTGGTAATAATAACATGCTTAGAACATTTAAATGTGCATGTTGACATGTGGTAAAAGGTGAATAAGCTCAAAATTTTATGAACCATATCTGAAAATGTACTTAATCTAGACCTATAAATGGAATAGAGTTATTTTCCATTACACCCTGGGCACGCCAATGAATAATATACTATTTAAGTAATTCTGGAGTGTATTTGATACGTACTGACATTAGGGCAGAATAGGTTTCATTCATATAACGTCCAACAGATGGTGCCACTTTCCAAAGATATGCAGGTAATCGACTGCCTTTGCAGATGATAGAGTTACTCGAATATGAGACGATCTTAATTTCAGAAGACAAGCGAGAGCGAAATAAAATCGGATTGCTGATGCTAAATCTTTGTTTAATAATACACTATCGGTTAGACTCACTTAATTTTCAGAATGTATTAAAACAAACTGAAAATCAATATATCGTTTAAGAATACAGCAGGTGCTGGCAGATCGTTGATTTTCCGGACACTAATCCTACTATTCGAGAAATGTTTTTGAAGATTGATTCGCCAATCGCGTGTTAGGGATACGACCTCCTTACAAAAAACAATTTTTGAGGAAATATTCCTTATTTTAAATTTAAAATGATTATTGAAAATTTTCTCAACTTTAAGTGTTATCTAAATTATTTCATATGTAAATATTTTGATTAACCCACTTATTTTGTTAAAAGAGTACCACGATTCAGGTAAAGCTTGCATTATTACTAATAGCTGTGAAACTAAATTATTATAATTTAGTTGAGAAGTGTGATAATCACGGATATGAAAAGTGCTATATGTAGCAATTATATGCTTATTGATAGGTTTTCCCATGTTTAATACACATTCCTTGGAAGTGCAATATCGACCATATTCTTTAGTTGCGGTCAGGACAATTTCTAAATGACTAATCCCATGGCAAAAAGTTTAAAGCCATGATCTATATTGGAGAGACTGGTCAGCGGTAAGCAGCTCAGCAGTCAGAGCAACTACCATGTGATCAGGAGGTGGTGGGTTAGGATTCCGTCCATCTCAGCATAATGTATCTTCTATACTTAAGATTTTTTAGTAATTTTTTCTGCGTTATCTGTTCGCCAATAGAGTTGAATGCAGCGTCTCGTTTCAACGTTCCTCGTTTCAACGGAAGGCCATTAAAGAATTGGCCAACGACTGAAATTGATGAATGATTAGATAAATGAAATTACCTACTTAATAAATGCCCTATATGCATCAACGAGAAAAACAAACCTATTTCCTACTGGCTTTCCAGAACCAAAAGTGTCTTGACACCTGGTCCTAAGTGAAGGAGAGGAGAAAAGACCAAGTGGGCCTTCACACTACTTCAGCATGATGATTGGTTCTGGGCATTCATCTCAAAGGACCCTTTCTTGCCCTGTGAGCAACGCATAGCAGTTATGGCCATATTCCTCAACTGCATACGCACTGAATGAAAAACGAAATCGCCAAAATGCATCAGAAAAGAAATATTATGCGATTACGATTTTTAATCTCTCAAATTTACCGTCTCGGCGATCGAATGGTCGGCGCTCTTGGCTAGTAATCAAAGGGGACCTAGGTTCAAGCCTCAAATAAGTTATGATGTTTCTTTTCTGCGTTGACTACTGTTATCTTGTCTTCCTCAGAGATATTTTTTATGGCATAGTAAACTGAGAAGTAACTGCTGTAGGGGTAAATGTTTTTTTATAATTTTGGTGTTAAAGTAACATTCTATTAAGGTTTATACGAATGAATTCATAGCTCATGCATTGATGTGCTGAGCATTTATTCACTATTAAGCTGTTTTTTAATTAATAGGATGAAGATGGGGAAGAGGAAAAATTGTCTTGGAGCGGATGGGATCTGAACCTATGACTCCTGATGACATGTCAGGTGCTCTGATCACTAAGCTACCGGCCCCTGATCAATCTTTCTTCTACTACTGATGTTATGCTATACTCCATCTGTCAATCACTGTCTTTTGAGACCATTTGGAGACTATTCTTCGGACCCTTCCCAGGCGTGGGATGTGATGTTTTACCTCTGAGCGGCACTTTTTTGCACGCCATGGGCTAAATGTCCAGGTCACATGGACCCCGAAGGCTCAGAGAAGGTTGGGGGAGGGGACCCACTGGAACAGTTGTTGGGAGACAGATGGTAGCCTCCCGTCAAGGCCATCCGGCGTGTTCTTTAACGTGCACAGGGTATGGCTCTCCCGCACACGGGGCCACGGCTTAACGTCCCATCCGACGGACGGCGGCCTTTCCAAGCCCATCGGTGTCCCCTACTGACCGTGGGCAGGGCGGGAAATTTTGCGGAGATAAATCTCGACGCTGACCCAGCTGGGACTCGAACCTGGGAACTACAGATTATGAGCCTGGCGCTCCCAGGCGTGTAAACTCTACCAGCTGCAAGAGCCTCCTGGCTGACACTTTGTTTTTGCGAGCAAATTGCAATCTACGTCACTTCTGGTATGATCAACAGTCACTTAGCATTTAGACAAATGAATTCACAATTCGTCACGGATTTACTGAGTATTTAACCGCTATTAAGCTGTCTCAAGTAACAGTATGAAGACGGGTGTAGAGGACAAATTGTCTTGAGCTGGGTGGGATGTGAACCCACGACCTCCTGATGACATGTCAGGTTCTCTGAGAGTCGTGGTTTTATATCCACAGGATCAGATCCCACCGGGCTAAACATAATTTTCTTCTACACCCATCTTCATCCTGTTACTTAAACCAGTTTAATAGTGGTTGAATACTCAGTAAATTCTATTAGGTATTCTAGAAATGGTTAAGCTGAGTTCTGTGATTCCAATTGACGAGCTCTCATTGCTGTTATTATATAGCCATAGTTGAACTTGGTTGTAAAGAGCATGGAAATAACGAGATCACGAATGTAATGAGGAAAACGCAATAATGATTTTAATTGACGCATATTCCCATACAATTTCTCACCTTTATAACAAGCATACTACACGGATATACCATACAAATTATAGTACAATCGAAACATGCAAACATTCTTAATTCCTCAGGTAGTCGGAAATAGTACCCATTTCTTGGAATAGACAAAAATGAAATGGGTGACGTAGTATTTATGACCATCCGCATGGGATTAGGAGCCGGTTTATGACTTAACCTTGTCTTTAGGGACCGTCGCTTCCACTCTACCTATCTCTCCAGTGTGAATCCTCCAGCCCTGCTCCCCCATTTTATCCTAACAACACCACGACTATAAAATCGGTTAGAAACGAACCCTTCCGTCGGAAACATGTCTAAAGAAACTGTCTCTCGATTCGCGCGAAAAAGTCGAAATCAGAGGAAAATGGAGAATTAAAAAAACAGTAGATTTAACTCATCACCGCATAAAAACATCATTGCATAAAAACTGAGTAATGGTTATAACGAAGAAATTTTGTCGGTCCCCTGGTGCTCGTTATAACCAATTTCGACTGTATTAATATTTGCATTATAATGCAATTTCTCAAACACTGATTTTACCCTCTAGGTACCATGGAAGAAGAGCAAATGCGATACAACGATGCTCTTGTCCGAATGAGAAAGCAATATACAGTGATAGGGACTAGAAGTCCGTCTAAATTATATATTTCCCTAAAGATATACTGGTTTCCATAGATTAAGAAACAACCCTATATTATTTGAATGAGAAGCTGTCTTGTTGAAGCTCTATGACGTTTATTTTTTTTTTAAATATGATAGCAGATAAAGATCTCAATCAAATATATCAGTATCTCGATTTTCAACAATATTCGTTCAGTATTAAATGAGTTATGGAAGTTTGAAAGTTTAACAATAAAAATGTCAGTATTAAGATACTTATACCAAATGATGAATAGTGAAAGAATTCCCTGCACAAGCTTCTGAAATACATATTATTATATTAAACACTATGATACAATATTTATTACTAAGTTTTAATTAACTTCTAAAGTAAATTTTTGTAACTGGTATTGTTATTGTTAAATATTCAAACTTCGCTAACTCAATAAAGAATATACACTCAAGCAGCTGCTTCCCACCTAGGTCTGACAAGAATATTGCATAAATATTATTGGAAAATCGAGATATTGATATATTTGATTAAGATATTTATCAGCTATCATATTTTTCAAAAAAAAAATGTTTAGATGTTATGACGGGCATTCAAAAAGGTTCTTGGCACGTGTTTGTAGATTTGCACTCTTTCGCCTTTTTCGATAGGGATTAGACAGCCTTCTAGTCCCTATCACTGTATATTGCTTTCTCATTCGGACAAGAGCATCGTTGTATCGCATTTGCTCTTGTTCGATTTCCTCTACACCCGCACAGCTTGTTCGGAAGCTTGTCTAAACTTGTCATTACGTGTTAAAAACAAAAGACGTATTATCATCATTTCTCTCTTTACTGGCGGCGCATAAAGTTCGGTTATCGAAATCTGTGCGTTGTTGCTATGGAGCCTACCAAAGACGGGGAAATATTTTACATTTCCACAAAGATGTAGTTTGGGAGACGATGCGAAAAAATTCATGCCGATTTATCACAAATATATTGGGATCATGCCTGTTCCTATGGCACTTTATGGGAATGGATGCGCAAATTCAAGAAGGACATCAGAACTTCGAAGATCTTCCTCATGTAAGAAGACAGAAGGAGGGCGTGAACGAAAAAACCGTCACTGCTGTTCGTGAACTCATTAAGGATTAATTAGTGTGTAGTTTAAAAACAACGCAGTGGTATGAAGAAAAGTATTAAAAAGTCATATAAGAATAGATTTATTTATCATCCACGATAATAAGGTTAATTATTACATCACATAATTGAACTGAAAATTTTACAAAACTTTTGGGTGTACTTTGACCAGTTACATTTGAAGGTTCATAGGTGCTTCAAAAGTGACTGATCCTGTTTCCTGTTATGATATCACCTGCTTCGGTGATCTCTTCCTCTCCCGACCTGATCTCTTCTTCTTGGCTCTTCTCTTCGGAGCTCTCAATTTCCCGCCTCCTTCGCCCCATATTGGATGGAAATAGTGTTGGCAACACTCTCTGATTGGGATATTGCTGTGGTGAGAGAGAATTGCATAATTAGTTACCAGAAAAGAATTACCGTTTTGTCAAAATATCCACTGTACAGCTAATAACGTGCTGCTAATGAGTACCTAACCCAGTCAGTATTTTAACGGAAGTAAACCTGATTTAACCCCAGAATAATGACGTGACATTTCATGAGATTCCGAACATTCATTTCACTGTAAGTCGTGCACGTACCGAAAGTGAAAGGCTGGGGAAAGATCCCAGTCCCTCACAAAATTTTAAGAGTGTTAAAAATTTAAAATTGTGGTTTAAGAAACGAATTTTTGTATGTGCTGATTTGTTTTTAACACTTTGTTGTATAAAATTATAATTTTTTTCAGAAATGAAAAATGTCTACCCTATATCAAAATTCTCCTTCCAGCACTCTTCATTTCCGCCAGCCTCATCCCTCAGGAAATATTTTCTCTCTACTCACCTTATCACTGATTTAATTAAATATTTCTATTTATATTTCATTGCAATAACATCTGAATTTGCAAGACTGCAGGTAACATTTATTTATATATTTTTGTGCCTTATTTAACTGGTCGCTATATTGTATTTTTTAACTAGTTTTACTTGTGTCGGTTCTCAGGAAAATTCGTTTTATGGTTTTAAAGTTAGTCCTCCAAACGATAACTAATTCAGGGTATCAGTTCTCACAATTGAGACTAGAAGGACTTTGGATGAAGTTGTTACACCAAAATGAGTCCAATATTTTTTTAAATTGTAATAAAACTAATGTTTGCTTTATGTCCCAATGTGACAACATCGATTTTCTTGACATTTAGAAATGAACAGTTCCCTACTGAGCAACAATCACAATCGGCAGTCGTAGTGTCACCGTTGGCCAACGCGATACCACCGAGGCGGCAGTCCAATTTTAGGTTCAACATAGGTAGTTATAAACAAACACATAACCAATGAAAGCATTGGCTCTTAATCAGATAGTGATTACTGCTGGCTTAGAACAATATCCGTTATTAAGACTTCCCGGAGTGAAATTTCCAATTCTTTCATTCAGAATTCCAGATGATCATACTACTAGCTTATATAGCAAGAAAGATTATCGAAGCTTCAAATTATATGGTGCTTCATTTTTGACATTCCTGAACTAATTCTTCTTAAAGTAAACTAAAGTTATAAGGGGAAATTCATATTAATCTTTGCTATACTCGGACAAGCAAGCGTTATTAATTTTAAAACCAACATGGAGATTCCTTTCAAATTTTGACGTTAAAGCGACAGAATGACATTAGAGGTTATCACTTACCGCTCTGCATGCTTCGAGGATGCAATTCCTGTTCTCAGCTGTAAGGCTGTAAACTGGAGGATTACCTGCCATGGTGGGGACTCCGTCCTGAGAAAAGAAATAAGAAGCAGAATCAATCACTGTAATTCATTTATTGCAAAAGAAAAAAGAAGGGGAAAATAAAGCATTCTATGGTAAATTATTTGTCCAAAAGGAATTATTGAATAAAATAAATCATTATTTATTAGTTCAATTTTAACACTTAACTAAATAATTCAACCTAAAAGTTTTATATTTACCTCAGTCATCGTGCATCTTCCCATCTGAAAAAACAAATAATTCCGTTTATTTTCTGTTGTTTAGATTCACAAAAAATGTCAATATCAGAAATTAAGAGAGTATTGTTTTTTATCTATTTCTTAATATCATGATTCATCCTAAAAAATAATAATAAGTCATTCATTAATGAGAGAGAATACGTGAAAAAGTTAATCGAACTTTGAATAGTGTTTATTGATTTTAATTACCCGAAACTGATTAAAGAGCTGAAATTATAATCAAAGAAATTATTTAGCTTAAAAACTATTAAGTTGTATTTGCATCACATGATGACAAATGTATAGAAGAAAAATTGTCATTAGCCGGGTGAGACCGACCCCACGACCTCCTAATATCCTAATGTCTTCACTTGTTATCATCGCTTCGGCGTTGCAGATCCAGGAAGTTTGCGATTTTTATTGTGCTTATTGATTTTCGTCATTTATTTATATAAAATATGATTTGTTATATGTAGCCCCAGACAAAAAAATATAAAAAAAAATTATTGTAAAAGAAAATAAATGTTAAGTGCTCTGATCGCTGACCTACCGACCGCCGAATTCTTTATTGTTGATCCAAACAAATTTCTTGCGGGAGGAAAAATACGTTTGCTCCGAGGTGCCAAAAATAGACCTACTTTGGGAGGTAAAAAGTAAGGTCGCTTGCGTGTGCTTTAAAAAGTGTATTCGCTTGGGGCTCCTAAAAGTAAATTCGCTTGGGGCTCCTAAAAGTAAATTCGCTTGGGGGCTGCCAAAAGTAAATTCGCTTGAAGTGGCAAACTGTCTTGGGCCGGAGCTACATATAACAAATCATATTTTATATAAATAAATGGCGAAAATCAATATATACAATAAAAATCGCAAATTTCCTGAATCTGAAATGCCGAAGCGATGATAACAAGGAGGATGATGATAATTAACAGTGTAGTAAAATGGATGATAAAAACTACATTGAAATGTACTATATAACACGATGAATTCGGGTATAGAAAGGACTCGATTCACGTTGTAGACCAATATTTGGAAAAAAAACCTCGGTGATCGCGATAAATCATAAAAAAACGAATTCATGTAAGTTGGGACCCTGCTGGATTTACTAAGGAAATGCCAGAAAAGCATGCCAATCCTCTTCCCCTTTCTCCAGTTGGAAATTTCTCAGTACTCTACTGTATGAATCCTCCACTGCCGTTCTCCCAATGTTAAACGACGCAACGAAATCTCTTTCGTCTTCTTTTCCCACATGATGTCACGTGTGTATAATTCTTGTGGAATATAAAGGAAGGATGCAATGCCCCTCAATCAGCCATACAGAAGAGAATCGCTTGTGGCATCCTTGAAAGCTAAAGAAACAATGTATGAGAAGAAAATATGGATTCTGCAATCTCTTGTAACGGAATATTTGAAGAGTATGATAAAGGCATTGAGGAAGAGATAAGCAACAAATGCAGTGAAGAGAGCAGAAAATCAAGGTTTGTTTAAAGATTCAGTCGAACAGGGAAGAACGGGAAACAAAGATTATGAACTTTACGAAAGATAGTTCTGACGATGATAGCTGCTAAAGATGAGTTCGGACTCGCGCTTTGTTGGACTCAAAAGAGCACAGAAGACTTCGGGTTCAGAAAAAATTAAATTTCAAATATTTCTTGCAATTGTGAAAAAAAAATTAAAAATGTAAAAAAAATAATTATAATTTCAACCTTTTATTTTGTTTTTAGTATTTAAAAATAAATTCCATGCGGCTTTTGATTTCTTGTTTTATGTGTTCCTTATCTTTAATAAATGAACGGCTCTTTGCATTTATTGAAAAAAAAATATTTGAATTTTATTGATTTACATATTACATTGAAACGTTACCCAAAAATTTCAGTTTCTACTAGTATTTCTAATATTTTTCGTTTCAAATACTATTAATGTTTGAATTTTGTCATAAAATGGTTATAATTAACAATATAATAATTAGAAAAATGATTAGCGACATGAATTTCTGTATATAAGTGTCATGATGCGTTACAGAATTTTTTCCCCCAAATTCAGTCGGGAATGGACAGGCTCGGGATCAATAAATAAACTGAGTCCGAACCCTTCTCTATTAGCTACATTTGCGAAACATTAGTTGCGAAATTTTAGTAGATAAAATAATTACACAGGCTTGCGAATATAAAATTTTAAAAAACTACTTTTTTTCTAATAATTTATTTTTATTTCCTTAAAAAAAACATACGAAATAATACTACGTTAATTTTGTCGCCTGTCTGTACATCTGTAGGCAATGAACGTTTTTGGTTATAGAGATAAATTAATTTATTTCTATAACTATAATTTTGTGTTAGATAGGTACTGATGAAATACTACGATTCGCACTTTCCGAATCTCCCAAAAGCTATAATTGCGCCCTCCAACGGTGGAAAATGTTGAAAATTATTCAAATGAATTTGTAAGACTGCAGGTAAATTTTGAAACGAATGGTGCAAACGATGTACTATGCTAGAAATTCGAACTTTAGGTGGTGGAATTATGAAGGTCATGCCATTGGCAGTAATGGTTGGGTTGGGTTGTTTTACCTCTGAGCGGCACTTTTTTGCACACCATGGGCTAAATGGCCAGGTCACATGGACCCCGAAGGCTCAGAGAAGGTTGGGGGAGGGGACCCACTGGAACAGCTGTTGGGAGACAGATGGTAGCCTCCCGTCAAGGCCATCCAGAGTGTTCTTTAACGTGCACAGGGTATGGCTCTCCCGCACACGGGGCCACGGCTTAACGTCCCATCCGACGGACGGCGACCTTTCCAAGCCCATCGGTGTCCCCTACTGACCGTGGGCAGGGCGGGGAATTTTTGCGGAGATAAATCTCAACGCTGACTCAGCTGGGACTCGAACCTGGGAACTACAGATTACGAGCCTGGCGCGCTACCGACTGAGCCACCCCCGCCCCCGGCAGTAATGAGTTGACCTCTTACGCTCAGGGTAGGTGGGAAACGCAACGGTTTTGTTTTAAGAGATAGTTGGAAAATTCTTCTTTAGTTGCATTGGTACTAATGATATAGTGTAATTAGTATTTTAGAAATCTTAAATAGCTTTAATTTAGACTGTTAAATATCACTAAATATGAAAACGTCGAAAGTTTTAACGAAAGTTGCAAGCGATCTGTTCATGGTAGAAATTTGAAATTTCGGTGGTAAAGTGTCGAAAGACATTCCACTGACAACAATTTAGTTTCTTCTCACAGGGGTGTGAGGAGAAAGAACTTTTAATATTGAAGGAATAAAGTTCAAGTGGTGTTTTGTTTTATAAATACTAATAAAATACTACTATTTACATTTTTTCCAATGATTCATTAGCTCGAATTAAAACTTTTAAGGGGTGAAAAAGTAGGTGAACGAAAAACTTTATTCCCTTTGAAAACGAGATTCCCGTATATGCCAGAGGCTATATGCGTTCTTCTAGGTTCACGTTCTTTTATCTGTGTTGAGTTCGAAAATACTGTTCATTTGTTGTGAAATTTTTGCACATTCGAAAGAGGTGAACTCGTAACATAAATCAAATTATTGATTTAGACAACAGAAACAGTATTTGCATTATACTTGTTCGAAAAATGCAAAGGAATATGGAAAAGGAAGAATACTGATGTGAAATGAATAAATATGTAATAAACCTCATTTGTTTTAATTTTTTCATTTGTTTCTAATAATCGATGTCTGTTATTCCGAAATGTTGATTACTTATCTTTTATGAATTGTGAATAATAATACAATTTTGTAATAGTAATAATATTTTTGAATGACCGAAAACATTATTGCATCGCAGTTGTTCTAGACAAATATATTTCGTTTTGAACATAAAAAAAATAAATACCTCCTCAAGCAGCTGCTTGCCACAGAGGCCTGTCAGTTTAATACGCCATAGTAGAGGGATCTGTGAAGATGGCGGGTCCTCAGCAGATTTTTTGCCAACTGCACGCGGTGTTCCCAAATGGTCACCCTCCCAGGTGAACATTAAAAGTGAAATGAAAATAATTCACTTATGTAACAGTAAACGCAATTTTTTGTGAGAAATCTGTACGTGACAGCGAAAATTGGTTAAAAGTTTTTGAATCAGCACGCGGAAATTACTTCAGAACAGATTAAATAAGATAATAGAACCATCACCATGTTTTAGATATAATACCGATGTATTATATCTAAAACATATTCGTAATGTTTTAAACATAATTATTATACTTAACCAATTTTCTTCTGCAACAAATTTTTCTTAATGAATGTTACTAGTGATGTACTCACTACGATCTTTTGTTAAAAAAATTGCTTTCATTTCAAAGCAAGAAGAAATGCGAAATAATATTTTAGCATTTTAAACTGGCAACTGAGAAACTAACATCGTATATTTTTCTAATAAGATACATACATATTGATTTATTAATTATCTTACTAGAAAAATATACGATGTTAGTTTTTCTCTTACTGAGTAGTACTTACCGTTTCCATCAGCCGCACAGGATCGCAGTAAGCGCAAGTTGCCTAGAAATATAAACAGAATATTATTCAATAATTAAATAATTCGTTTATTATTTTTGAAAACTTCATAATGCATATACATATGTTACTCAGTTCATGCTTATTTAGCTTATAAAATTCGATCCAAACGAATACAATAAACAGTTATCAAAAGAAAATGAAAGACGATTCCTTTAAATAACCTCTTGATATAAATTATTTTTGGAATAGTTTAATGAATACAACTCTACTAATAGATAAACGTGCATACTTAGTATTAATGTGGATGAATTTTGGTTCTTACGTAAGAGGAGGACGGGATTTGAGACGGGGTGGGCTACCCGTTTCAAACTAACATTTTCAGAATGTTACTAACTAAAGCGGAGACTGAAAATATAATATTAAACATATTTAATACTCAAATTTTGCAAAGTAATTTTTAAAGACCACTGAAAAGAAAGAGAAAAATTAATTACTGGAACGGCGTTTCGTAACGGGCAGACTCCAGCCATGAAAATTAAGACATCTTCATTCCCCTTTTGTCTAATAGTTCTCTTGACAGAGGTATAAACGAAAATAAATTTTTCATTTCCACTTTGTATAAAGTTATTTTAATAATACTTCCCTTTAACGTTTTTAAAATGTAATATCACGTTAGAAGCTTAACCCAAGGCAGGATGAAGGAGGTCTATGTCCTGGATACGATTTCATGTCCAAGACGATTGTAAGCGATTGACTGACAAGGCATCACGCTCATTCTACCTGTGATGCAGAAATGGTAGAGCTCCCAAAATTTGCACTTAGGGGTAATCCGAATTGTAGATCTTGGGGAAAATCCGAAATTTGACTTCCGACGTGTTCTTCAAGGTCAAATACAAGTGACGTAGAAGTCAAACCTTGATCTACGAATGCTAAAATCATGAAAACTGATGTCTCGGTGTTGTAGAGGTCGGAAATGTTACGAAATTGCGGATCCAAAGGTTCTTCGAGGTCAAAGGTCAAACTTCTAAACCGGTGCTAGAGAATTAAAAAGTAGTACAGTCGGTCAAAAAAGTATCCGAACGCTATGGTTGTATACAAAGTTCAGAAAAAACAACTGGCAACGATTTTTTTAGAAATTAATGATCTGGCAACCTTCGTGTACCGTACACGAAGGTTGCCAGATCATTAATTTCTAAAAGAAATCGTTGCCAGATTTTTTTCTGAATTTTGTATGCAACCATAGCGTTCGGATACTTTTTTGAGCGACTGTACCTGAGGGGAGAGGGATTTTGGGTCGTTGATCTCAGAAATTATGCCGAATTTGGAATGCGATGGGTCCTTCTAGGCCGATTTCAATATACTGGTGCTGGAGAGTTAGAAATTGGTGAATAGAGCTATTTCGGGCAGTAGAACTCGGAAATAAGAGGAATTTTCAGATCCGGTGTCTTATTCAAGATCGTATAGGGATCACAGTGACGTGTTAGAAATGAAAAAGTGCTGAAAGCACCGATTTGATTTCCAGCATATATATATACCTAGATGCGGTAATAGCTAAAATTTACAAAATATTCTATTAACACATGACCCTATCGTATTACTTATATATATCCTATTACAGTAATAAATTTAAATCACTGTAGTAAATTGCAACAAATATATATAATTAAATCCAATTAATTTCAAGAATATGGTATTCTCAAAAATTTTCATCTATATAATAAAAATGTCTGTGTGCCTATGGCAGCCATAACTCACCGGAAAATCAACGTAGACGCTTCAAATTTTCAGAGAATATTTATGGATGTGGTCCGGGTGGCAGTCCCAAATTTAATGTCGAAAGTCTAAAAGGGGGGCTTGCTAGAAGCAAAAATATTTACCATACTATTCCTACGGTAAACAAGAACCTGTGCCAAATTATTGTTGCCATTTACTGCTCCCTAACTGTGAAACTAAAGAATTAAAATAACATTTAAATCTGAGGCCGTTGCCAGATCCCCACATTTCCAAAGGCATTATTAAGGCGTTCCATTGCAGCTAGGGACCTGATTTTCTAACCCCACATGGGGTCAGGCAGGGGAATCCGCCTACGAAATTTGAGACCTTTCGATTAAGTACGTCGGGAATTACAGAATGACAAATTCTGACGAAATAAAAATCTCGAACGTTTGTCACGGACTATGAGAGCGCTCGCGAGTCAGCAATGATCTTTGCAACATCGGGAATTTCTTCGTGTTCAAAGTGTGCTAAAACATCGGGGGGGGGGGATACTCAGAAAACTAATCTTTGGTGCAGTAAACAACAGAATATGCAGATTAAAATTGAGACCCGAGCAGTGACAATTTTTGTAGAAACGAAACCACGGATAAAGTGGGAACCTGATTTTTAAACCAATCACCTGGGCACACGGGGGAACCGTGCAGGAAATTTGGACTATGCGGTCAATTATCACGGGAGCCATAGAGCAGCAAAATCTGTTGTAATGGTAATAAGAATCTTGGTAGTTTAGGTAGAAACTAAAGATACAGGATTATGAGACAGCGCTGAAATCAGCAACGACCCAGGCAAATACAGGAAATTTTCTTCGTTTTGAAAATCTGTGCTGAAGAGTTAGGTGGTGAGGGGTGTACTTACAAAATGTTCCTTTAGTGAGGTGAAAATAAGTATATACAGATTAAAACTGACATCCCGGCATAGCCATTCACTAGTATAAAATAAGTTAAAAATTATTGCATTAATTTTTTTGTTGTCTTTCAGCCCAAATACATTACTTTGTGCATAATACTAAATATTTGTAAATTCACCACTTTCAATTGACTATATGGACATTGATGTCCAGTACAATTAATTGAACAGTGCACTAATTTATTTTCAAGTTTCCTAGTTTTTTACGCGTTGAGTCGATATATATAGTTTAATTTTTCCATAATCAATAACGTCTGAGATTTTTTAAGATCCATTTCCAGTTATACCATAAATAATTAAACTCAATAATCTTGAATGCTAAATAATAAGCTCACCGGACAAAAAATTAGTCACCCATTGCAGAATGCCACCTAATAGCGCGTAATGCCTCCGTGCGACCGAAGAACAGCCGAAATTCTGTCTGGCATGGATGCCACCAGTGTGTGGATGTAGTGCACATCAATATTCATCCACTCTTCCAGCAACAAATGACACAGTTCAGCCAGATTGGCCGGATGGCTGGGACGGCGCTTCACTCGTTGCCCCAAATAGTCCCATAAGTTTTCTATTAGATTCAAATCCGGGGATTTGGCGGGCCAGTCCAGATGTTGGAAAGCTTCAGAATGCTTGTCGTGCCAATCCGACACACTTCGAGCCCTGTGCACGTGATAATTGTCGTCTTGGAAGACTGGGGTAACCTTCTGGTGTTCACTGTGGAGATGCTGCACAAAAGACAATATAAGGTCGTCCAGCAGCTCCATATAGCCCTTCTGGTTCAAGTGTGACGTCACCGAAGCCAAAGTACCTATTTTCTCGTACGTGAAACACCCTCAGAACATTACAGAGTCTCCTCCAGCTTGAACAAAACCGCATGGAAAGGTCCGCATGGAAGGTTCATGCGACATACGATGTACCCGTCCACCTCGCATCATTCGAGTACAAGCAAAAACGTGACTCATCCGACCAGGTCACACGCTTCCAAGAGTCGACAGTTCAGTCTTTGTGGCGCCGCGTCCACTGTAGACATCCAGTCTTGTGTGCAGAGCTGCTAACATGGGTCTCTTCCACGATACTCTGCTCCAGATATCCATGACATGCAGTTCTCTTCGGAGTGTGCATTCGAAACAGCCTGTTGTAGGCCTGCATTGACTGACAGGAGCAATTCATGTCTCGTTACAAAGTGGTTTGTCCTAACAGCGTGTGACACACTGCGGGGTCCTTATTGGTGAGCACAGTGTTTCTGATGCAATTCTGGCGACGATTAGCGGTGGACTGTGATGTACGCCACTGCTGCAAGACCCTTTGGACAGTACGTTTCCATACACCTGCAAAGGCAGCAACTTCTTGTACACTATGTCCTTTGGCTTGGCCAAATGCAATAACACCTTTTTGCCATTCATTCACATCTTTGGCGCGACCTATGTTTCATGGAGCGACTAACACACACGTGGCAAACAAACACTTCTTGCCACTGTACGAACCCTGTAGCGCAGGGCACACAGCTATTTGTAGGACGCGTTTATTTCTGGTGCGCCTTCTGTTAATGTCGAAAGGACGTAACCCTCTTACTGCAGGAGATGAATAATATTTTGTCCGGTGAGCTTATTTGTTCTAGCACAGAATCTTTTAGAAATCTACGTTTTGTTTTAAATCCTTCACTAAGTCAATTTCCTATTTTTTTACTTTGTAAACAGTATTTCTTAAAATTAGTTTGTAATCGTTTCAAGATTTGTCATCTGACACAATTATCCCAAGTTTATCTTTCCTTAAATCACGGAGGCTGATCTGATGTTTTTTAAATGCGTGAAAATATTACAACAGTTTTCAGTTTTTAGCTCTGTGAATTCTAGACATCAATTTTAATATAGTATCCTGCTGTGCTTCTCTATTTTCAAAACATGCTAACGTATATAAAAAATAACTATTTATACTAAAAAATTGTTGATTTTTTTCTTATTATAAAGGAGACGAAAAAATGGCAAACGTATATTTGCAAGAATATTTTTTCTTGCACAATCAGAAACAATGCATAAAATATGAAAACAATGTGAAAAATATGGAAACTGCATAAAATATGGAAACAATGCATAAAGTGTGGAAACAACGCAAAATGTGTGGAAACAATGCATAAAATGGAGATAATTATGGAAAGAGAGCTATATACCGATCCTTTAGGCCAACAGGTTACCTAACTTCATGATTTAAAATGTTCACCTGCGACTACATTCTTTTTGTCTAATAACGTCGTTTCGTTGTATAATTCACCTTGGTGCTGTGAAAAGGATACTTTATCGACCAAACCAATTTCCTTTAATCGTTATTTCAACAAGTAATCAAAATCCAATCAATAAGCAATCACCTTTTAAACTGTACGAAAATAAATTTGAAAATCGAGATAAATCATGTCTAAGCAGCTTCGATGTTTAAACCTGCTAACAAACTTCAATAATTTAACATTTGTTGGGATATGCACTTACCGGCATGGTTGCCATTGCAAGGTCTTTGAAGCAAACTCTGATTGCCTGAAAAAGAAAAGTCAAATATGTATTTTAAATTACCAATTAATAAACAGTAATTATTTGTATCTTGACTGATTTGTCATATAGAAAATAACCATGCAATCACAAAATTTTCTTTGAAACACTTTTTTTCAGCGGCAGAAAATTTTTAAGCAAGTCCTTGCATTTAGAAATAAAAAAATAAAATAAATAAATACACCCTCAAGCAGCTGCTTGCCACAGAGGTCTTACAGGAGCCTGTCAGTTCATATGCCACAGTAGGAGATCTGAGAGGATGGCAGGACCTCAGCAGAAAAACGACATACACATCCATGCCTAATCCGGGGCTCGAACCCAGGTCTCTTAGATCAGTAGCCAAGCGTGCTAACCACTCGGCCACGGGACGGCATGCATTTAGAAGGGCGCCTAAAAAGCTGAAACTTAGGGTTAGTAACTAAATCAATCCAGCTTCTCCTGAAATGAAATTTAAATTTATTGCTCTAAAGTCCAAAGGGGTACTGTGCATAATAATAAATTTTGTTCAATACTTTTTGTCAACGATTAATGCAATTGTATATACCGATACTCCTCATTTACATACCATATCTTGATACTGCATTGAGTTTTATATACTATACTTGACTTTCAGAAGTTATTTCTATCAAAGGAGTTTTCTGATATTGTTGTTTTTTTTCCTTTGTTCCTTAATTTATGGAAATCAGTGCATACGTAAACTGAAAAATCGGTACAAAAACTTGTAAAGTTACAATTATTTTAGTAAACAACTTGTAACTTTTGAAGCAAATTCTTCGAACTAATAACACTGCTGTTAAATGTTTCAGCTTCCACAACTTTTAAATATTGCACAAATATTTCTCAAAAACGAGATTTTGGAAATAGTTTAAAAGATTTTTTTCAGTTTATATCTCCTAACAGTTTGTTATAAAAGGCCATTTCAAAGTTAGGAAATCTTGAATATAGTTTTCATTCACATAATATGAAAATGTTCCATTTTAAAAATTCAGAATAATTTGTTCATTTTACGATCCAAAAAAGGAGAAAGAAATAGGAGTTGGCAATATCTACAGGATTTGGTAATATCTATAAATCTGTTAAATCTGCATGATTTGGAAATATCTTTAATTCTGATAAGTCTGCAGGATTTGTATTTGACATCATCTGATCGCATGCAAAATTCGTTGCCTACGAAAGCCATACTGGATGTTGGAAAGAGGGCCATGGTGTTCTAAATACCAGACTTCTCCGGCATTTTCAATTCTTTCCAAAACCTTTGCACACGCAGCTCATGAATTCAATGGGAAAACATTTTGAAGGAACGTTGGGATTTTTCCCTGGCTTGGGGAAGGCGAAAATGATGGTCTCCCACAAGAAGTCTGGAAACCGTTCCTCAAAGGAAATACAGTTGAAATGCCATAGCAGCTGATCCTTATTGATGGTGACACATATTAGAGCAAAGCATAATGGACATTGTCTCGCAAGGGAGCAGATGAACGTGAAGTGTGCAGACCAAGGAAAAGCTACTCCGCTGTGAATGGTCTATTGTAAGGATCCAGACTACCTGAGTGGAAAGATAGTGGAGAGCATTCTGTCTTGCTCTTCAGGGCCAGTAACTCGGGGGAATAAGAGGACGAGGAAGAGATGGAGGAAAACGTTTCCTCAAAGTGACAGCAATTGCTTGAGTATCAGTCATTGACTCTACACTGTGCTCAAGGGTCGATAATGAGTGGGATATGTAGTTCTCACCCATCATCTGGACTTTTTCCCACACTACTTTAGATCTAGTCGTATGGATGATAGAAGATGTATATTTCATCAGTGACTACTTCTGGCGCTGGTGCCAGACTAAACGGGCTTTCGCTCTGGAGCACTTGAAAGCTTCAAGTTTGGAGGATGTGGAATACGCTGAAGCTTGAAGTTTGGATAATGTGGAATACACTGAAACTTGAAGTTTGGAAGGAAGCTTGAAGTTTGGAGGACTGAAGTATCATTGAATTAGAGATAGCAACCTAGTAACGTGTTGGACCCCCTCTGACCCTGATAGCGGCCGCCATACGAATAGAAAAGGACTCCATAAGCTTGCGTAAATGTTCCACAGGTGTGGCGACCCATGCATCCTCCAGAGCTATCCGTAGTTCTCTCATCACTCCAGGCAATCCTTTGCCAATTTTCAATGGTCCAGTTTCGATGTTCTTTAGACCAGGCAAGGCGTTGAACTCGGTGATATGTCGTTAGAAGTGGGACTCTCGTAGGTCGGCGGCTCCCAAAGCCGAGACGATGAAGTGAGTGTTGCATGGTCCATGCACTGACTTCTCAGCTGGAACCCTCGTTCAGATGGGAGGTGATTTCAGATAATCTCTGGCCCCTATCGGTCCATATGATACGGGTTAAACGGTGAAACCCACGATCATTCAAGGCTGGTTGTCCTTTGCAATTTGTCAGGGTGCTTTTTTTTTCCGGAATTTTCATATTTCCAAAACACTCTTGAAACTGTCGTATGAGAAAATCTAAGTTCGTTGACAATTTCGGATATCGAGTGTCCCATCCGTCGGGCACCTATGATCTGCAATCTGTTAAATGCATCTAAATCCCACGCCTTTATCATTACGCTTCTCAAGATGAATGCTTGGGGAAGCCTAAGCTGACAGCAATATACGAACAGAGTTTCGGCCACGCATGCGCGCAAATTAGGGACTTGCGGGACTGAATTTGGATAAAGTTTCCTATCCCTAATTCAATGGCACTTCAGAGTATCTCCAAAACACCTCCCAAGACTTGTTCTGAGCCTTACGAGTTGCTGCAAAGTCAGGATTCCACCACGGTCTTTTGAAATCGTGGAAACCGTGTTGATGGTTTAGAAACAGTCGAGGCAGTTGCTTGGAAAACAGTAGAGGCAGTCCATCATCTCTGTCACTGCAACATTAATTGGCTCCTGGGTAACCGAGTGATCATAAAACTCACAAAGGAGTTTGAAGCCATTCCAATCAGCCTGATCAAGCCTCCAGAGAAATGAATGTGTGAGAACATGTGAAAGGTTGCAAGGCTCTCCATGGGAGAAGGTACACACCACAAGGAAGTTATCTCTCCATAAGTATTGTCCTCGACCTCCCATATAAAGAGTGGGAGGATCGAGGATGAGAAGATGTTGAAATCAATGGCAGTTAAAATGCGGGTAAGAGAGGGAAAGTAGGTACTGACACATAATCAATAAGCAATGGACAGGAGCTATTGCTCGAAAACTGCATCCCTCCCATTGGTGTCAGTACTGCCTCACAGAGGACTGTGTCCATTGAAGTACCCGATGATGAGAAAGGGGTACAGCAGCTGCATGATGATGTCATTAAGATCTTACCTGAAGATGATACTTCTGAATGGTCGATATAAGGTGCAGACAGTAAAAGAAAATCCCATCAAGAGGTGGGATTTTTTTGATGGCTTCTGCATCTAAATTGGTGGTGAGTGATACGACCCGGAATGGAGAATGGCTGCTCACCAGGATGGTGACACCCCACCGAGCTGGTCCATCTCCATCTTGGTACCAGCGTACAAGAAAAAATTCCAAGATCGTGGGATCAGTGACTGTCTGCAAGTAAGTCTTGTGTGACATCAGGAGAGCCTTGATGTCGTCAATATTCCTCTGGAATCCATTACAGTTAGGTTATAGGAGTGTGGCTATTTCAGGTCTTAAAAGTAAGGTAGGACAATGATTTCCCGTTTATTTTTACCATCGCCAGCGATTGTTTCTGAAAATTGGAGTGGCTTCTATCCATGTTCTGGGAGTCATCTGTGGTTCAGGGACATGAGTCAGAGAGCGCCAGATAAACTAGGGATAATATCTTTTCTTGGACCCTGGTGGGGCTCCTTCATTTTGTAAGGTCTAGCTGTCTGTGGTTGGGAAGAAGGGGAGCTTCCAGTAGTGGAAACAGAAGACACCACAGCGGGAATGGAAACTGATGTTATTTATGTGTGTTATTTAAGTGATGTTATTTATCATTTTAAGGCGTTGCACCCCTTTCTCCTCCTTCCATTTAGACATTCATGTAAGAAAGCCTGATGGTCATCAGTGCAGTTGACACAGCTTTCCTGCGCAGCTGAGCAGTCCGGATCAGCATGATTCACACTGCCACTGCGAGCTCAAGTGGGTTTACAATGGCAAGCCATGCTGGCATGACATTGCAATTGTGATATTGTGACATTGAAAACAATGGAAACGGTTGAGGATGTATATTCATACCCCACAATAGTGATAACCTTTCTATATGGCAGCAGGCAGGCGAAGAATATCAAATGTGAGCATTAGTGTCTTGTGGGCACTAACTTCCCATCATGAGGTACCGAAATCCGTCAGACTGTAACTACTCCTTGTGGGGTTAACTCGAAGCAGAGCTCTTACTGAGAAACTCTGAGGAGACCCCACTCCGTGATTACTCCACAAGCAGAATTCAGGGACTAATGAGGAGAAATCAAAACGGGCACCTGACCAATCGCTGTGACCTTCAGGAGCAGCTCCGAGTGTTGAGAACAAGCAGTCTCAACAAGTAAGTACTCTGATATTAGGTGCTTAATGGATTTGGGAGAACCATCGAGACCTTCCAAACCCTCTGAATGTATTTAGAATGGGAACATATTCCTAAGCAACTGATCATCCTTTAAATGGATCATTAAGAAACGTGGAACAGGTGACGGCACAGATGAAGAAAAAGACGAAGAATACGAAGATAATGCCTCATGATGAACAAGCTTTCTGCTGGGAGAATGAGAGAATTCATTATGCGAATTCGTGGTTGGTTTATAAGTGATTCAGTGCCCATGGTCCCCATCTACCACAGATTACAACAAGGAGACACATCAATGATCCAAGCCCTCACAAATTAATAAAGTGAAAAATGGTAACTCTGAGGAACTCACCTGAGTCTTTTCAAAATGAAATAAAGTGAAGAAAAATAAAAATAAAATGTGATAACCTAATGTCCTCACAAATTAAAGAAAATTGGAAAAGGAAATTAATGTATGGGGAAACTCATTAGTCTGTACCCACACATGGGCAAGGCACTCACCATACTACATAATTAGCCACAGTAAGTCCAACCCACCAGCCGATTGATCCTGAAGCACCCAGGATTCCCTTTTACCTGAAGCAGAGGCCAATGCAGTGTCCGGCAGTGGCCCTCGAAAGTGTTTCGAGGGCCACTGCCGGACACTGTATTGGCCTCTGCATATTGACACCGGACACTGCACTACCCCAACAATAAAATGAACCAGCTCCGCAATGGCAAAACAGGCCATAGAGGACCCCACTAGTCATGAGCTTAATCCATGAGAGCAGTGATCCATTTTCCTGGAAAACAGGACCCTTGCAAGTACCAGGATCCTCTTTTCCAGGGACATGGATCACCGCCCACAGCAAACACGTGGGCGAGCGTTTAGGACTCTGTGAAAGGTACCCGAACCAGGTACAGGAGCTCGCTTTGAGTAATATAGTGAATTGAAGTGGAGTGGTTGTGGACAAGTACGGCATAACGCTGTGAATATATCGGTTGAAAGCAATATTTTGTATGAAACGTTTTCTTTGTCATATTTTTGTGAACTACATCAAATATTTTAAATAGAAATCAATGCATTGAAAAGTTATTTACTAGAAATTGTTATGGGTAACGCACTGATTTTGTCTCTCGACTTCGAAGAAGACATCTAAGTGAACGATAACTCATAATTGAATCTCATCGATATAAGAATTTACTGCAGTTCATTCATAAAAATTTACTTATTCAAACAGAGAGAAGCAATTGTTTCCCCCATATCTCAAATGGCACGATGACAGACATATATACCACATATTAGATCACGAAATAGAAAGTTAGGCACTGGGAATTGTACACTTGAACGATGGGTCGTTTCTCAGTAGGTTGTGTGTCCTCCACATTAATTAATTTCAAAACTTAATTACAAGAAGGCTGCATGGATGGACACATGAAAAGAAACGATTCTACTTATGTTACATTTCTTCCACGGGGAACGCACTGAAACTATTGTATTGGATAATAAATAAACACATGCCAGCACTACTTCAAACTGCTTTGAATATACACTGCTGTTCATAATTTAAGTTTACATCGAAGTGGCAAAAATCTCAATAAATTCTTTCTGGGTTAGGTTGAGCTGTTTTTACCTTTTGGCAGCAATTTTTGCATAATATGGGTTAAATTTTAAGGTCACAAGGACCGAGGGCTCAGAGAAGGTTGAGGGGGAGAGAATGCACTGGATAGCTGTTAGCCACCCGTCAAGGCCATCCAGCATATTCTTTAATGTGCACAGGGTATGGCTCTCCCGCACACAGAGTCACGGCTTAACATCCCTTTCGACACATAGCGGCCTTGGAAAGGCCGATGTGTGTTGGTATCCCTTTGCTTTCCCATCGGTATCCCTTACTGACCTAGGCAGGGCAGGGAATTTTACGGAAATAAATCTCAGTGCTGGTCCATCTGGGATTCGAACCTGGAAACTGCAGATCACAAGTCTGGCACGCTAAAAATGAGTAAACACCAACCACTAAAAACTTTCTGGAATTTCACAAAAGTTTCAAAGGATATTTAGTGGGAAATAACTCACATTTATTGGCTATTAAATTTGTTTTTTTCAATGCGGAAAACTGCAGTATACAAATTAAGCTGGCGACAAAACAACTTCAGGAAAGGATCGAATAAGAGTGGCTTTATCGAGGTTTTCGGATTAGAATTTTATTAAAGCAGAGGAGAAGCTATTAAGAGGATGGTCAGAGGTGGAGAGTCATAAGATGGATGGAAGCAGGACAATTACATAGCGAGGTTTTCAGATTCATGAATGTGTCGGAAAGTGTAATTTCCACGGTCTGGAGAAAATTTCAAGACACTGGATCATGCTGTCGAAGAACTAGCCAGAGTAGGTCCAGAGCAACAACAGTTCAAGTTGATCGTTTCCTTTCCCTAATTGCAAGGCACAATAGAATGATGTCAGTGCACCAACTTGCATCGGACCTGTCAACTACCACAGGAAGGACAATGCCCAGAGTAACTGAGTCCCGCCGACTTAATGAAAGAGAGTTATATGCTAGAAGACTTGTAGTGTGCATACCACTAACCTCAGCTCATCGTAGGACACGACTAGAATTTAGCAGGCAGTATTTCAATTCGGACAATGGCGACAGGTTCTCTTTTCTGATGAATCAAGATATAGAATATGTTATCAACCCCTGAATATCGTGGAAAGGGACTTTGTTGGGCGTGGTTCGTTGGTGTCGTAAGATATCACTATCAATGGCTGCACTGGCCTGAATGTCTTCTCAGTGATCTGATTGCCCAAGGATACGCAGACGAGATCGTAGACCCTCATGGGAAAATAGTTTTAGAGGTGCTGACGTGAACCCCCCTTTCTTATGAGGGCGGTCCGTCATTAAATTTCTGACTCCCTCCCGTTCTATTTTGGCCGTGCTGTTACTTGTGCAGACTTTCGAGAAGGAAACCTCTGCAATAACCCAAACGTGACTCAATCTTGGAAAAGACAGGGAGTAGTCAGATATTACCATTTAAATATAATTTATTTATAGTACATTGCGAAAAATAAACTTCAGGACCAGGAGTTCCCTTCGGGGAATACAGCCGAACTTACTAATTCTCAGGCGATGACCGCCTTTACAATTAGACGCCAAACCGTTTAAGCGAAAGTCTTTTCATGTGGCTGAGCTACCAGCTCTAAAGTCCAAGTACGGGGCTATTCCCCAGAACACAGTGGCGGTTAGCAGACTTTGTGGAAAGGGATACCAGATTTATGAATGAGGGTGACCCTACCTGTTGGATGAGGTGGTCGCTGCAGGAGCCTTTGTTGCGAAGATCAGCACTGTCCGTTGAAGGCCCATCGCCTCGGTATAGCTAGACGAAAAATTAAATCAGTTCTATCTAACTAGGTACATTAAAACCTTGCCGATTCCCGGCCAAGAAAAGACGTCTTCGCTGTCCAGACACATGGAGACAAGTCCTTTCTCTACTCTTGAGCAGTTCAAAATTGCCGCTTCTCTCCACACCGACCTCTAGCGGTGGTCAGCGTCGTAAGCTGACGCGGGCGCTTGCCATTGGACGTCGGGGGCATCGCTCCGCCTATTCGGCCTCTTTGGTGGCGGGTCCGAACTCTGGGTCCGGAAGTTCTTGGCTCCTGGGGCGATGCCGGACACTGGTGTCATCCAGTTGAACTGGTAAGTTCTTGGAACCGCGATGACTAACCAGGTCTTTGTTCACACTTCGAGAAAAACATATTCAAGGACCTTTTAGCCCAAGTCGTGTCCGCAGGATCAATTCCTGAGGGCACGACAGTGCTATTGAGTTTTTATGGATTTCATGGATTATAACACTTTTTGAAATAGAGATCAGATAGTGGAGGAATACATTGAGAATGGAGATATCCAGAGAATGGATTGGCCAGCGAGATTCCCTATCTAAATCCCATTGAACACGCATGTGATGCTCTAGGAAGCCGAATTCAAGTCGTCAACCCCCTCCAAGGACCTTTCATGAGCTGGGAAATGCTCTTATAGAGGAGAGGGATTTGCTGCTCTCTGCATTGTTGGATAACCTTATTAGAAGCATGAGAACTCGTTGTGCGAGCTGCATCGCTGTTAGGGATAATCATATCCTTGATAAATAACGTTATCTTTAATATCTGCGTTGATCAATAATGTTTCATAACCGAAAAAAGTTTACAATATTTTCTTTGATTAGAAATTTAATTTTATAATTGGACAAGTATTCCGATGTATTCTTTATTTCAAATATAAATATTAATATGTGTGATATTAAATATCCTCCGAAACTTTCTTCAAATTAGAAAAAGAATTTCCTGAGATATTTTGCATTTTTTTAAACTTCCTTAAAATTTGAAGAGCAATGTATTTTGGGCAATAAGCAAACTAAAATACGGTGCGAAATCCATGAAAAGGGCCATTTTGAGACTCTAAACAAAAAGCTTTTTTAATAAACTTAAAAAGGTTGAAAGACTTGTCATATACATCATCCGTCACTATTACATACAATAAGAAGGAAAAGTTTAGAATTCGACGAACTGTGCAGAACTGTCAATCTAATTAAGAATCATGACAAAAGAAGATTCTTTTACAATTATTGGTGTTAATACATGCCAAGTAAAAATGCGCAGCTTAATGTTTTGAATTAAAAGTATACAAAGCATTTGATATCATAAATTGCAGAGCTCTTAAAAATTGCAGCATTCAAAGCAAATCGAAGTTAATTCCTCTCAACATATGCAGATTAAAATTATGTTTATAGGATTCAGTGTAATGAGAGAGAAAAGCTGTTGAAAGTGATATTCGCATTACGTTTCCTATGATTCAAATACGGTAGGAACTGAAAAGAGGATCATGATTCTATTGCTCATCATGTAATAGTGGGTCACAATTTTTATCTGAAACAGAGAACATAAAAGGATGCCACAATAAATTTTGCAATATCTTCATAAAATAACAGAACAAGTTGCTTGGGATAAATAAGTTATAGCAGAAACAATGCATATATACTCGAAGTAAACTTAAACTGCTTGAAATTTAGAGATACCAGATCTTTGGAAATATCAACATGAAAAATGTAATCATTTACGTTAATATTAACAAGAGACTTGAAATTGAAAAAACTGCCTTTTTAACGCAAAGTAAATGTTACCTACAAGATAATTTGATTACAGCGAGGTTCTGTGCAGGATGACAATGATATAACTCGGAATTTGAGAACTAAAATCGGAAAAAGGCAAAATTCGAGGTAGACGTAGGTTTCCTTCTCTTGTTTTCTACCAACGTTTTCCCAAGGCTCATCATCAAATCGGATCCTACTTTTTATCTTTTTGATGCATATTTCCGTTTCAGCTGAGATACGTTTCATTAAAATTTGTTGTCTGACACATCCTAAAGTTTAGAACACGTACTTTAATCATTAGATCAGGTACGTTCAACCCAATCTTAGTGAAGAGTCACTAGGGAAAAAATATATTCTTGAAGAACAGCAAGAAAAATACCCTACTTAAAAATGAAAGTATGTATTTCTAAATGAGTGTTGAATAGAAAAAAAAACTATATTATTAAGGAATGAAGAAAATACTCGATAAAAACAAAAAAAAATGCATTTTTAATGAGTACTGTGAATTGCAAATATCGTTTAGTTATGAACCTAATATTTATATCTTGGAGTGTTTATGGCTAAGCACGGGCCTGCTTTATGTTTCAGGCTAAGCTAAGCTGAAACATATTTTTTTTTTATATTTGAGACTAAGGTAAAGGATAACTG